>CACVCL010028505.1:0-100741 GCA_902729485.2 Mus minutoides
ATGGTCAGTCCTTCAGTCTCTACTCCTAACTATGTCTCTGTAACTCCTTCCATGGGTATATTGTTCCCCTTCTAAGAAGGATCGAAGTATCTACACTTTGGTCTTCAATCTTCTTGAGTTTCATGTGTTTTGCAAATTATATCTTGGGTATTCTGAGCTTCTGGGCTAATATCCACTTATCAGTAAGAAAAGATCCAATTAAAAAATTAAAAAAGGAAAATGTGATTGTGGTTCTTGTGGTTCTTGTTACTGCAGTTCTTCTCAATATAACATCTGACTTGTATATCAAAAACTCTTAGACACTAAATTATACCTTCCTCTCCTCTTTTTATAAAGTCCCTTAACAAGTACATACTCTGATGTGAAATTTCTGCACTGACTTACCTGAAAGGCACTGCCCACTTTCTCCTTGTTTCAAATCCTAGCTATATCTGACTCAAGTAGACTATGCTGCTTGTAGAACTAGGACACACATATAACCATGACAATGACTTTTATGTGAGGTCACAGAGGACAAGCCTCAATTGATTTGGGAAAGCTGAAAGGTTGTTGAGGCACACAGGTGTCTTTTGGACTGGTATTTAGGGGCAGTACTTGATGTCTTATGACCATTTTAAGGAAACAGGTTTACTTCCACTGTGGGGAACTTAACCCCTAGTTCTGGAGCAGAAAAGCAATGACTGAAGGAGTGAGGATGATTATAGGAAAGGCAAAAAGAAGATGCAAGGGACAGATATGGGAAGGTTGCTGGTCAATACCATCTCAGCAAGAATATATTTTGTCAGTGTCTTTTAAAAGCTAGCAACAGAAAGCATGACTAATTCCAGGAAGTTAAACAATGACCACAAATGTTTATGTGGTGAGTTTATGGTATACCGTATCTATGCTTAACTAAGGCAATTTCCTTCAGGAAATTGGACAATCTTTCAAGGAATTATGGATAAGTTGAGGAACTTGGCAGGATATACTATATGTCTTAATTAAAAACAAAGATGGATGTCACCGGACTCATACATAATTAACCACAAGCAAGAAGTCATCCAAAGCTAGCTCTAGATGTGATCTCCACATGCCCACCCCCCTTTTAATCTATACAAGCCAAAGTCTCAGTTATTAGCATTGAAAGACTGTGTCTGTGTGAGGCATCTGCTAAAGAAGTGTGGACATTGCCTGCCATCGGTCCGTGAGTCCTAGCATTTATTCCCTGTCTTAGGTTGATCCATCTCTGAGAGAATCTTATCTGTCCTTTTTATCTACAAGAGCCACAGACTTTATCAATCATGGAGCAGAAGGTTGTGCCTGTCTTAGGTTGCCATCTGAAAACACAGCTCCTAACTGTCATTGGCACTTGAACAGTCTTATCTTGCCTTAGGTTGAAAAGGTTTTCAAGACAATCTTACCTGTCACTGACTACCAACTTTTGCTAAGGAAGACATTGGAGCTTGAACTTATGTAACTCTGCTATGACATCTGTAAAAGCTTTGATGGTTTCTCTTAAAAGAACAGGTAATAGACATACCATAGAAAGGATCATAAAGTCAAGTCCTGCTATGCCCAATAAAAGAGATGTAAGTGAGTACTGTGAAGGAAAAATGGCCTCTTTTTTTTTCCCCCAGAATATCACCTGCAAGGTTAGAAGCATCAAAAGACAAAGGCCTTAAACTAACAACATCCTTATTCAGGAATAATAAATCTAAATAAATATTAATATACCGTATACCTTGAAGGCACCTTTTTACTTTGGTCTAAATATGTTGACTCTCATTATACATTTTTGGAGTTTAACAAATCCATAGTTATCAAGCATGACATTCCAAATGGCTTCTGACTTTTATTCCTTGTACCTCATCTCCCATGATCTTCACTCTATCATATAAAGTGTCAATTCTTTGTTCTAGCCATCTATCCAAATCCTCTTGTATGCTCAAGGCATTGATTATATTTTCTGCAAAATGACTAACAAAACTAGCTGTTTGTACCTCTTGTACTAAAGCTAATGCAAAAGCAGTAGAACTGGCTATAAGTGTTATAAGAGCAACACCACCATCAATGATCAGCCCAACCATACATTCGTTTCTTGCCTGAGCATGATCTAATTCCTATAATATTTGTTAGCCTTTTTCAGAACAGCAGAGTTTAGATAAATTTACAGGAATTATAATAAAAGCTGGTTGATGTGCTACCATTATTTATTGACCATCATACAGTGCAGAAATACAAACTGACAAGACTATTGAAAGAAGAAAAGTTGAGCTCACTAACAGTCTACAACAGGTAACATTCCCAATTAGTAAAAGATTACGTGGAGAAAAACAGGCTGTCACATATACCTTAACCTCAGAACTTGTTCCATTATCCACAGCAAACATAACATCATACAAAGCAGCTGCCAATTTCCAAATATGTCTCTGAAAATGCCCAGGACCAGCCTTCCAAATGCCCATTGTTATTTTCTTTTGTTCACTATTGGATTGATTTCCAGATCAGTCCATGATTGAGTTGGAATAACTGGTCACATTAAAGGAAAGAAGAGGGTCATTATAACAATTTCTCAATTTGATTGACTTTATTAAAGGTAGGTTCCACAGTCTCTGCATTCTTTGTTCCACAAGGTCTAAAAGCCTGGAGCAAGGCAGGTTGTCCAATCTGAGATACAGGCATTCCAATCTTCATGCTTTGCACTAGTCTTATAGATACTTTTCTTCCAAGTCTGAGGATTGACAGAAAAACATCCCGCATTGGTACTATTTCTAGTAAAACAAATAGGTAGGCCCTGGCTCATAGCAATGTAATTTATTAATCTGAAATACTTTTTACTCTCAGACCAAGGAAATCCTAACAGCTGGATATTATTGGAGGTCATAAGTATGTCTGGTCTTAACATGCTGTTAATTCCAGTACTAGAGAGGCTTTCTATGCCCCAGTGCAGGGGAACGCCAGGGCCAAGAAGTGGGAGTGGGTGGGTAGGGGAGCAGGGCAGGGGGACAGTATAGGGAACTTTTGGGATAGCATTTGAAATGTAAATAAAGAAAATATCTTTAAAAATACAATAAAAACAAACAAACAAAAAACTGAACAGAGGCTGGAGAGTTGGCTCAACCATTATCTTAGTCATTGTTCTACTGCTGGGAAGATACAACATGACCACAGTAAATATAATAAAGGAAAGCATTTAATTGGAGCTGGCTTATAGTTTTAGAGGTTTAGTTCATTATCAGCATAGTGGGAAGCACATCACCATGTGGGCAGACAGGGTGCTGGAGAGAAACTGAGAGTGTTCTACATCAGGATATGCAGCAGCAGAAAGAGAGAGACACCAAGACTGGCTTAAGCTTTTGAAATCTCCAAAGCCTCCAAAATGCTGGCATATGCAATAGTGTCTGCAATTGGTGGCTGATTATGGGATGGATCCCTGGGTGGGGTAGTCTCTGGATGGTCCATCCTTTCTCTTAGCTCCAAACTTTGTTCCTGTAACTTCTTCCATGGGTGTTTTGTTCCCTATTCTAAGGAGGAATGAAGTATCCACACTTTGGTCTTCCTTCTTCTTGATTTTCTTGTGTTTTGCAAATTGTATCTTGGGTATTCTAAGTTTCTGGGCTAATATCCACTTATCAGTGAGTGCATATCAAGTGACTTCTTTTGTGATTGGGTCACCTCACTAAGGATGATATCCTCCAGATACATCCATTTGCCCAAGAATTTCATAAATTCATTGTTTTTAATAGCTGAGTAGTACTCCATTGTGTAAATAAACCATATTTTCTGTATCCATTCCTCTGTTGAGTGATATTGGGTTCTTTCCTAGGGTTTCTATCTCCAGAGTTCTCTCACTTTGGGTTTTCTTTATTGTTTCTACTTCCCTTTTTACGTCTTGTATGGTTTCTTCAATTCCATCATCTGTTTGGTTGTGTTTTCCTGTAATTCTTTAAGGGATTTTTGTGTTTCCTCTTTAAGGACTTCTACCTGTTTAGCAGTGTTTTCCTGTGATTCTTTAAGGACTTGTACCTGTTTTTCAGTGTTTTCCTTTCTTATGTTTGCCTTTTGCCATGTGGTAATCTCTGGTGTTAGTTGTTATAATTGTTTCTGGCTGGAGCCTATTCCTCCTGTGGTTCTGTTAGCCTCTGTCAGCTGTCCTGGGAGTCCAGCTCTCTCCGGAGTCTCAGTGGTCAGAATACTCTCTTCAGGCAAGCTCTTCTTTTGCAGGGAATGTGCACAGAGGTCTGGCATTCAGACCTGTCACCTGGCTGAAGATGAAGGTCTGAAACAGGGCCTGTCCCAGGAGATGGGTTGCCTCTGCAGTCTGTGTGCTCACTTGCACAGACTGGTCTCTGAGGGACCCAAGACACAGATGGCTCTCTCACCTGCTCTGGGGGGTCACAGCCCTCCAGTGCTTCCACCTCTCTCTGGCAGGGAAGGTGGCCAGAATTTTGCAGCCCAAAATAGGGCCTTTCCCAGAAGCTGTGTCGCTTTTCCCTGTCCCAGAAGCCATGTCGCTTCTGCAGTCTGCTGGCTCACCCTCTGCAGACTCTGAGCTGATCTGGGCAGGCTGGTCTCAGAGGGACCTGGGAGACAAGATGGCTCCCTCACCTGCTCTGGGGGTCATAGCCATCCCCTGCAGTTACCTCTCCTCTGGTGGGGAAGGTGGCTGGATAATACCACATGTCTTAATCCTTGTCAAGTAGCACCACTCCCTAATACCTAAGCATTCAAATATGTGAGCCTACAGGGTTCATTTCTATTCAAACCATTAAAAGCATGTCTGTCTTCCAGAGCCCCCACATGGTGGCTCACAACTATCTAACTCCAGTCGCAGGGGAATCCAGCACCCTCTTCTTGTCTTCATAGACACTACACAGACATGAATACTACATAGACAAAGCCCTGAACAACATAAAATGGAACAAATAAATCTTTTTTAATATGAGAAATTAAGAAAGGACTGAAAGAAAAGCAGTTCTCCTAAGAAGTCCAGTCTTTTGTTACCTTTAAAAAGGTAACTCTTGTTTTTGGTTTAAGGTTGTTTGCTTTTTGTTTTGTTTTGCTTTGTTTTTTCTCCCATTTTTAAAAATTTTATGTTTTCTAAATGACCTGGATAGTTATAACCAAAAGAATTTTTGAAATATTAATGATTTAAGAACAGTAATTATACTTAATCTTTCTATTTCCATGTCTAGGAGAAAAGTATAAATTGATTGCAAACCACAGGGGTTTATATAAACTGGCTAATGGGGTCTGAATTCTGCAACACTTCCAGAGTCATGTGATGCAAATATCTCTGGTTCTATTCCAAGTTACACAGGAAACTCTAGAAAAATTTTTACCAATGAGGAAAATTTAATAAGCTTAATGAGAATGACTTTTAATTAGTACATTAATTAAAGTTAATGTGGATAGATTTTCCATGGTGATTGAAAACAGTTTGCCTACTTCGAGCAGATAAAATTCGCCTCATTTAGAATATTGGCTTTTATGGGGAACTCTTTATTTTCTCATAAAAATGAAAATAGTCTTTGATCTAGACTACCTAAATTATCATGCCCTACAATGAGAAGGCTATAATTAATGAATATTATTCTACTAAGAGTTAAATTTATTCAGAACTATTATATATAAGAATAGAGAGGAGGAGTTAACACATTGAATGATAAGCTGTCAGTAGTTGATGGATTCTGGGAAGAACAGTTTTAATTAAGGATGTGGCCCCTGATAGTCAAAGCTGCTATGGTGGATGCCCACCCCATCCATGAGTATATACAAAGTGGGTTCGTGTGTTATTAAAAGAAAATAGACATGGAGTTGGGGAAGTATAGAAATGTGGGGAGGAACAGAAATGAATGTCATCAAAACACACTTTAGGCCATTTGAAAGTAATGAATATAAATATTTTAAAGGATACACAAAGATTGTTAGATGATAGATCATAGAAAAAAATGACTGATTAGATGATAGAGAAATGCTGGCTAGATAGATAGGCAGGAATATGGCTCATGAAGGAATGCCTTAAATGAGTTGATTTCCTTTCATGTCCTCTGACACATACTATTGTGGGGCCTGTCAAAGATGTGAGAGTCACTATTTTTAGGTTTCAGCATAATGGGGCAGTTATACTATAAATAAAACCAGAAAATAAATGTTACTAGGAGGACTCTTAAAATCACGTATGAATAGCCTGAGATTCTCACACTTTTCGAGCCAGCTTGACAAACGGAACATTATTTGCTGAAGGTCACACAACTAAGTTATAGTTCATAGCTGAGCAGTGGTCATGGTGATGTCAGGGTGGGGTGAAAGTGGGAAGAACTTTCTGAGTCTGGCTAGACCTGCCACCCATCAGACATAAGTCTAGCAAATATGTCATTTAATTTTATTACAACTCTGACTTAATGGTATCTCTGCATCTCAAGTGCAGACACAGAATTCCAAGTTCTCTGTAAAATGGTGGAGAGTTCTGTGTGATACAGATTTCTGTGATGTGCTTATTCTCAGCCTGTGAGATTCTGAAATTCCTCAGAGAATCCCAGAACAACTTCTCTCCAACCCACAGGAAAAATCATCTTTGAGCAGTAATCTAATGACAAAACATTTAACCTCCATCTTGCTGGCAGATTCTCCACTTATGGCTTTCATGGAGTTACAATTTTATAAAGGTCTGCATGAGAACACAAGGACAGCTATACCTAGTAGTCCACTAAAGACTGAGACACTAATCCCAAAGCCAAAAGGATCTGGACCCTGCGAACTATGAGAAAAAATGAAACCTGGCTTTTTCTCAGTTGAGCTCTGACCAATCCCTTTTGAGAGACTGCTGCGGGATAATAGGTAAAACATGTCAGATCCCCAATCTGCAGAAGATACCAGGCAATGGAGGTATTTTGTCATAATCCTGTAATTGTGTAGAAAATTTCCATACAGAACAAGATGACAAATGCATACAGCAAACATTTTTAGAAAGACTCTCCTACAAAATCTAAACACAAAGAAAATATGCATCGATGTAAAGTTGGCATAACTGTAATAAGGGTCACAGGAGGTATGCTGGCATCAAGACACAGAAATATTTTACAGCTTGTCAAGAAAAGCATATGACTTAGCTGCTCTGTTGCTGTCATAGAACACCATGACCAAAAGCATCTTGGGAAGGAAAGGGTTGATTTAAGCTTGCACTCCCAGGTCAAGGCATCATTACTGAGGGAAGTCAGGGCAGGAATCAAAGCAGGGCAGGAACCTGGAGGCAGGAACTGATACAGAGGCCATGGAAGAGTGATGCTTACTGACCTTCTCTCCAAGGCCAGTTCAGCCTGCTTTCTCATAGCACCCAAGACCATTAGCTCAGAGGTGGCACTGTCCACATTGAGCTGGGCCATTCCACACCAATCATTAATTTAAAACATGCCCTAGAGGCATGCCTTTGGCTAGATCTTCAGGAGGCTTTTCTCTGTTGGGATTCCCTTCTCTCGGAGGACCATAACTTGTGTCAAGTTGAAAAAACTGGTCAGCACAGCACAGTAAATTCCTTAACTATCTTCAGAGAGGCCTGAGCTTTTGAAACTGCTAGTCTAAGTATAAGGCACTATTATCCTTTTGGAATGTCTTAAAATACTTTATAATAAACTTTTTCTTTAGTGCAGCAGTCACTGCAAGACTTTCATTTGAAGAAATAGTTTTGCAGGGAGAAATGTAACCAAGTGTTTCTTAGTAATTGTTATAATTGTACAATTTTTAAAAACTGAAAATTAAAAACTATCTAAATATTTAATAATGTGATATTGATTCCATGAGCCAGTATAGCTCCAAGCAGAGTTTTATGAAGTCTTTGTTTAGCACAGAAAAGATATTAAACAGCACCAGGAGATTACTGTCAGATTTACTTAGTCACAGAGTACACTATACCACAGAGTTATACATGCCAAGGCTGGAGTGATGGTTCAGTGCTGAAGAGCTCAAGCTGCTCTTGCAGAGAACTGAAGTTGACTTCCCAGTATCCATGTTGAGCCACCTGAAACTCTAGCTCTAGAGAAACATCTGCCCTCTTCTGGCTTCTATGTACAACTGCACTGTGTGCACACACCCACACACAGACACAAAAGCATATACATTGTACAAAAGAAAATCTAGATTTTTAAAATAAAGCAGTGAGTACATGTATGTCTGAGTGCATAATACTACATGAGAAACAACTGTAGTGATTTATATAGGATTAACCTTTTCTCAGGTGATAGATCACAACATTATAGACAAGTTTCATTTTCCTATTTATCCTTTGCCATGTTATAATGGTTCTTGTAACTAGAAAAGGTGATGTATTTACATCAATAATATGACATTTCTTTATGATGCCTGACAGATAATATGTTAGTATATGCTGATCTGTTTTTAATTTCTTATGAAGAAGATTTAGGCAAATTCATTAAATCAAGAGAACCGTCAATGATGTATTGTTTCTGATAAGTGAAGGCATTATTCTTTATTTTTGGTACTTGATAGTTAATTTATTTCTGCTTGTATTTTACCTAGCCAATCCATCAGTGGCTCCTGGAAGCAAAATGGTATCTTAACAAGTTTGGCTGCAGATAAGAGCCACTGAACTATTAAGCACAAAGGGTGTACGGCAATTAAAAGCCATCCTATCCTAGAGTATTGAACACACAATGTTTTCACAAACTTCTAAGAGAAGAAAAATTCACAAAATGTGGAGCCAGTTTACTGCTTAGTGAGCATGTCCCAGAATCAATCACTGAATTGATCCCTGAACAAATCAACCATGTATCTGGGTCTTGTGCCTTTGCTGAGTCCCACATTATTAACTAACACAGGCTTACTGTCTCAATGCATCAAATATATCAGTAAACCATAAACACAATAAACTAAGGCCCCCTCACATATCCCATGCCTGCTTGCAAACACTTGATTTTCTCAGCCAATTCATACTTATAGAGTGATGACGGGATTGTGGTTAGGAGCAAAGTTGACACCAGGTGACAACGATGACAATAGTTGATAACTGACACACTGGAGAAAGCAATGCATAAAACTGTTGTTCTACACGAAGTGTGTGGGAAAAAAACTGACCCAAGTGATAGTGCTAAGAAATAGCCTCTGGTCCAGCTAAAACCAGAGCTCATCTACAAAATGCTACTTGTATGTGGAGGGATGATGGAGAAAGCCCCAGAGGAACAGTACTGAGATGAAATATTGTCTCCACTCATTCTGGGTTTCTACCTTGCACTCTGGGTAGGCAGAACCCCAATCTCTTCCTACATCCCAGGAAAGGAGGGTGTAGCTTAAGTCTGTAGAACACATGGTACAGGGTGCTAGGATTCAGCATGGGGAAGAAAAAAGAACAGAGCTGGTCCATGCAGGTCCATGGTGCCTCCTGAAAGTTCCAAGTCAAGGCTCCAGCTTCCAAATGCAGTGAGTAGAGTGGAAGTGCAGGGGTCAGGGACAGGAATCAGTTGTCTCTTTCCAGGCCTGTGATAGTGAGCTCCCTGGGAGGATACCATGATTTAAGGGTGCAGCTGGACTCAAATTGAGTTCTTCAGCTCCCTGGAAGTTGGTTATCTCTACAGTATGTAGTTCATGCTAAGTGAGTTGTAGTATATGGTAAGTTGGCATTGTTGTGAAGACCATTTGCTTAGCATTCTGGAAACATTCCTGGTCATTCCTCATATTTTCTTGGACATTAAAATAAATATTCACCTCTCTTAGGTTATGGTGGTGCAAATGACATGATTGAGCAACACAGTCTTCACCTCTATAGTTACTGTGATGTATGTGTCTGGAGTTAGTGTGTCCCTGCATGTGGGATTCTGTCTTAGGTTTAGTGGTGAGCTGCAAGGTTGGGAGGGGTTCCTCTGTGCTATGTATATGTCAGGCCTTATTAGTTTCCTGGGAGAGGGCTTACAGTCTACAGTCATGGGATCAACATTCTCCTGTTCTCTCCCACTACTTGTAGACCTAGGATTAAAGTAGAGTTGTTAAGAGCTGCATTACAAGGATAGCAAGCCATTTTGGTGAGGCCATTGATCTATACTATGCAATTCTGAGGGGATGACACAGAGCAAAGGCTCAAGAGAGAAGGCAACTAGCCTACCATCTTCTTTGAAGCAGGATGTCCATGACTACTAAAGACCATACTCTTTTTTTCCGATTTTTTATTAGATATTTTCTTCATTTACATTTCAAATGCTATCCCGAAAGTCCCCTATAACCTCCCCCATCCCCCGCTGTGCTCCCCTACCTGCCCACTCCCACTTCTTGGCCCTGGACTTCCCCTGTACTAGGGCATATAAAGTTTGCAAGACCAAGGGGCCTCTCTTCCCAATGATGGCCGACTAGGCCATCTTCTGCTACATATGCAGCTAGAGACACGAGCTCTGGGGGTACTGATTAGTTCATATTGTTTTTCGACCTATAGGGTTGCAGACCCCTTCAGCTCCTTGGGTACTTTCTCTAGCTCCTCCATTGGGAACCCTGTGTTCTATCCAATAGCTGACTGTGAGCATCCACTTCTGTGCTTGCCAGGCACTGGCATAGCCTCACACGAGACAGCTATATCAGGGCCCATTCAGCAAAATCTTGCTGGTATATGCAATAGTGTCTGCATTTGGTGACTGATTATGGAATGGATCCCCGGCTGTAGCAGTCACTAGTTGGTCCATCCTTTTGTCTCAGCCCCACGCTTGATCTCTGTAACTCCTTCCATGTGTGTTTTGTTCCTAATTCTAAGAAGGGGTGAAGTGTCCACACTTTGGTCTTCATCTTCTTGAGTTTCATGTGTTTTGCAAATTGTATCTTGGGTATTCTAAGTTTCTGGGCTAATATCCACTTATCAGTGAGTGGATGATGTCCTCCAAATTCATCCATTTGCCTAGGAATTTCATAAATTCATTTTTTAATAGCTGAGTAGTACTCCATTATGTAAAATTACCACATGTTCTGTATCCATTCCTCTGTTGAAGGACATCTGGGTGCTTTCCAGCTTCTGGCTATTATAAATAAAGCTACTATGAACATAGTGGAGCATATGTCCTTATTACCAGTTGGAACATCTTCTGGATATATGCCCAGGAGAGGTATTGCAGGATCCTCCAGTAGTACTATGTCCTATTTTCTGAGGAACTTCCAGACTGCTTCCAGGGCGGTTGTACAAGTTTGCAATCCCACTAGCAATGGAGGAGTGTTCCTCTTTCTCCAATCCTTCACAACATCTGCTGTCACTTGAATTTTTGATCTTAGCCATTCTGACTGGTGTGAGGTGAAATCTTAGGGTTGTTTTGATATGCATTTCCCTGATGATTAAGGATGTGGAACATTTTTTAAGGTGCTTCTCAGCCATTCAACATTCCTCAGTTGAGAATTCTTTGTTTAGCTCTGTGCACCATTTTTTAATGGGGCTATTTGATTTTCTGGAGTCCACCTTCATGAGTTCTTTATATATATTAGATATTAGTCCCCTATCTGATTTAGGATTGGGAAAGATCCGTTCCCAATTTGTTGGTGGCCTTTTTGTCTTATTGACAGTGTCTTTTGCCTTACAGAAGCTTTGCAACTTTATGAGGTCCCATTTGTCAATTCTTGATCTTACAGCACAAGCCATTGCTGTTCTATTCGGGAATTTTTCCCTAGTGCCCATATCTTCGAGGCTTTTCCCCACTTTCTCCTCTATAAATTTCAGTGTCTCTGGTTTTATGTGGAGTTTCTTGAACCACTTAGACTTAATCTTAGTACAAGGAGATAAGAATGGATCAATTCCCATTCTTCTACATGATAACCGCCAGTTGTGCCAGCACCATTTGTTGAAAATGCTGTCTTTTTTCCAGTGGATGGTTTTAGATCCCTTGTCAAATATCATGTGACCATAGGTGTGTGGGTTCATTTCTGGGTCTTCAATTCTATTTCATTGGTCTACCTGTCTATCAATGTACCAATACTATGCAGTTTTTAACACAATTGCTCTGTAGTACAGCTTGAGTTCAGGCATGGTGATTCCACCAGAGGTTCTTTTATTGTTGAGGATAGTTTTTGCTATCCTAGGTTTTTTTATTATTCCAGATGAATTTGCAAATTGCCTGTTCTAATTCCTTGAAGAATTGAGTTGGAATTTTGATGGGGATTGTGTTGAATCTGCAGATTGCTGTAGGCAAGATAGCCATTTTTATTAAATTGATCCTGCCACTCCATGAGCATGGGAGATCTTTCCATCTTCTGAGATCTTCTTGGATTTCCTTCTTCAGAGACTTGAAGTTCTTATCATACACTTCTTTCACTTCCTTAGTGTCACACCAAGATATTTTATATTATTTGAGACTGTTGTGAAGGGTATTGTTCCCCTAATTTCTTTCTCAGCCCATTTATCCTTTGTGTAGAGAATGGCCATTGATTTGTTTGAGTTAATTTTATATCCAGCTACTTCACTGAAGCTGTTTATCAGGTTTAGGAGTTCTCCGGTGGAATTTTTGGGATCACTTATATATACTATCATATCATCTGCAAATAGTGATATTTTGACTTCTTCCTTTCCAATTTGTATCCCCTTGACCTCCTTTCGTTGCCTAATTGCTCTGGCTAGGACTTCAATTACCATATTGAATAGGTAGGGAGAAAGTGGGCAGCCTTGTCTAGTCCCTGATTTTAGTGGGATTGCTTCCAGCTTCTCTCCATTTACTTTGATGTTGGCTACTTGTTTGCTGTAGATTGCTTTTATTATGTTTAGATATGGGCCTTGAATTCTTGATCTTTCCAAGACTTTTATCATGAAGGGGTGTTGGATTTTTCAAATGCTTTCTCAGCATCCAAAGAGATAATAATGGTTTTTTTTTTTCTTTGAGTTTATTTGTATAGTAGATTACGTTGATGGATTTCCATATATTAAACCATCCTTGCATTCCTGGAATGAAGCCTACCTGGTCATGATGGATGATCATTTTGATGTGTTCTTGGATTCAGTTAGCGAGGATTTTATTGGTATTTTTGCATCAATATTCATAAGGGAAATTGGTCTGAAGATCTCTATATTTGTTGTGTCTTTTGTGATTTAGGTATCAAAGTAATTGTAGCTTCATAGAATGAATTGGGTAGAGTACCTTCTGATTCTATTTTGTGGAATAGTTTGAGAAGAACTGGAATTAGGTCTTCTTTGAAGGTCTGATAGAACTCTGCACTAAACCCAACTGGTCCTGGGCTTTTTTTGGTTGGAAGTCTATTAATGACTGCTTCTATTTCTTTAGGGGATATAAGACTATTTAGGTCATTAATCTGATACTGATTTAACTTTGGTACCTGGTATCTGTCTAGACATTTGTTCATTTCATCCAGGTTTTCCAGTTTTGTTGAATATAGCCTTTTGTAGAAGGATCTGGTGGTGTTTGGATTTCCTCAGGATCTGTTGTTATGTCTCCCTTTTTATTTCTGATTTTGTTAATTAGGATGCTGTCCCTGTGCCCTCTAGTAAGTCTGGCAAAGGTTTATCTATCTTGTTGATTTTCTCAAAGAACCAGCTCCTGGTTTGGTTAATTCTTTGAATAGTTCTTTCTGTTTCCACTTGGTTGATTTTGCCCCTGAGTTTGATTATTTCCTGCCACCTACTCCTATTGGCTGAATTTGCTTCCTTTAGTTCTAGAGCTTTTAGGTGTGCTGTCAAGCTGCTAGTGTATGCTCTCTCCAGTTTCTTTTTAGAGGCACTCAGAGCTATGAGTTTTCCTCTTAGGAATGCTTTCATTGTGTCCCATAAGTTTGGGTATGTTGTGGCTTCATTTTCATTAAACTCTAAAAATTCTTTAATTTCTTTCTTTATTTATTTCTTCCTTGACCAAGGTATCATTGAGTAGAGTGTTGTTCAGTTTCCATGTGAATGTTGGCGTTCTTTTATTTATGTTGTTATTGAAGATCAGCCTTAGTCCATGGTGATCTGATAGGATGCATGGGACAATTTCAATATTTTTGTATCTGTTGAGGCCTGTTTTGTGGCCCATTATTTGGTCAGTTTTGGAGTAGGTACCATGAGGTGCTGAGAAGAAGGTATATCCCTGTTTTAGGATAAATGTTCTGTAGATATCTATTAAATCCATTTGTTTCATAATTTCTGTTAGTGTACATGTATCTCTGTTTAGTTCTGTTTCCAGGATCTGTCCAATAATAAGAGTGGGGTGTTGAAGTCTCCCACTATTATTGTGTGAGGTGCAATGTGTGCTTTGAGATTTACTAAAGCTTCTTTAATGAATGTAGCTGTGCTTGGATTTGGAGCATAGAGAGAATCGAGAGTTCATCTTGGGAGATTTTACTTTTGATGAGTATGAAGTGCTCCTCCTTGCCTTTTTTAAAAATTTGAGTTGAAAGTCAATTTTATTCGATATTAGAATGGCTACTCCAGCTTGTTTCTTTGGACCACTTGCTTGGAAAATTGTTTTCCAGCCTTTCAGTCTGAGGTAGTGTCTGTCCTTTTTTCTGAGGTGTGTTTCTTGTAAGCAGCAAAATGTTGGGTCCTGTTTATGTAGCCAATCTGTTAGTCTATGTCTTTTTATTGGGGAACTGAGTCCATTGATGTTAAGAGAAATGAAAGAAAAGTAATTGTTGCTTCCTGTCATTTTTTTGTTGTTGTTAGAGTTGGGATTCTGTTCTTGTGGCTGTCTTGTATTAGGTTTGTGGAAGGATTACTTTCTTGCTTTTTCTAGGGTGTAATTTCTGTCCTTGTGTTTGTGTTTTTCCTTTATTATCCTTTGAAGGGCTGGGTTCGTGGAAAGATAGTGTGAATTTGGTTTTGTCATGGAATACTTTGGTTTCTCCATCTATGGTAATTGAGAGTTTTGCTGGGTATAGTAACCTGGGCTGGCATTTGTTTTCTCTTAGGTTCTGTATAACATCTTTCCAGGATCTTCTGGCTTTCATAGTCTCTGGTGAGAAGTCTGGAGTAATTCTAATAGGCCTGCCTTTATCCAGTCTTTTTGGAGTTCTGTAGGCTTCTTGTATGTTTATGGGCATCTCTTTCTTTAGGTATGGGAAGTTTTCTTCTATAATTTTGTTGAAGATATTTGCTGGCCCTTTAAGTTGAATATCTTCATTCTCGTCTACTCCTATTATCAGTATGTTTGGTCTTCTCATTGTGTCCTGGATTTCCTGTTTTGAGTTAGGGTCTTTTTGCATTTTGCCTTTTCTTTGATTGTTGTGTTCATGTTTTCTATGGAATCCTTTGCACTTGAGGTTCTCCCTTCCATCTCTTGTATACTGTTGCTGATGCTCGTATCCATGGTTCCTGATTTCTTTCTTATGGTTTCTATCTCCAGTGTTATCTCCTTTTGGGTTTTCTTTATTGTTTCTACTTCCATTTTTAGATCAGGGAAGGTTTTGTTCAATTCTATTGCCTGTTTGTTATTGTTTTCCTGTAGCTCTCTAAGGGATTTTTCTGTTTCCTCTTTAAATGCTTCTAGTTGTTTACCTGTGTTTTCCTGCATTTTCTTCTTAAAGTCCTCCATCATCATCATGAGAAGTGACTTTAGATTCATGTCTTGCTTTTCTGGTGTGATGGTGTATCCAATACTTGCCATAGTGGGAGAGTTTGGTTCTGATGATGCCAAGTAACCTTGGTTTCTGTTGCTTCTGTTCTTATGCTTGCCTCCTGCCATCTTATTATCTCAAGTGCTTGCTGTCCTCAATATATCTGATTGGATTCTGTCCTTCTTATAATCCCAGTTGATTCTGGACTCCTCAGAGTCCAGCTGTCACTGCCATTCTTTGATTGTGAGCTCCTGTGAACCTGAGATTCTGGGTGTGTCTGAGTTCTTGGCAGTCAACTTCCACTGATACCCTGAAATACTGGTGTGACCCAGCTCCTGTCATCCTGGGATACTGTTGTCCTAAGATCCTGAGTATGTTACAGTGCCTGGGAAGGGTGTCTCCTTTGAGGAGCCTGGAGCCGTCTGGTCAGTGGTCCCAAGATTGTGTAGAGAGTCCTCTAGGGACTGTAGGGGTGTCTGCCGACCCTGTGCCCAAGGTGACCCAGCACTGACACTGACTGGAAGGGACCTGTGCCCCTGATCTGGCTGATCCTCTGCCTCCCTAATGCTGTCTCAGGTCTTGTGATTGGATTGGAACAGATGCTGTGTTCCACTCATCAGTGGTCCCACAATTGCATGGAGAGTCCTCTAGGGACTGTGGGAGTGTCCACTGACCCTGCTCCCAAGGTAACCCAGCGCTTGCACTGCTAAAGACCATTTTCTAAGATGCTTCAGGGATCATCAAGTTTGGTTAGAACACTGTGTAATGCTTCACTGGGTAACACAGAAACAGTTATGCTATAAAGGGGACTTTCTGAGTGGTGTAACTATGTCTTAATCATAGTCTCACTCACTGGTCACATATCATGGTGTTGTTGATAACTTGGATTTAAATATGGTTCTGCTATGTGACTTTGAATGTGTTATAGAAAAATTTTGGATCCATAGGTTCTTTGTTCATGAATTAGACATACCAATGGCCACTATTTTATAAAGTGGTTCCAGGAGACTTAGATTTGGGGAATGGAGAATTGGTTCAATTAGTTAAGTGCTCATGATGCAAGCATGAGTACCTGAATTCAAAACTTAAAGTGGAGGCTGGACATAGTGGCCACAACTTTCATTGTAGTACTCATGAGGCAGAGGCAAATTGATCTTTGTGAGTTTAAGGTCAGCCTGATCTATATAATGAATTTTGGTCCAGCCAAGACTACAAAGGGAAACCTTACCTCAGAAAACAAAACAAAACAAAACAAAACAAACAAAACAAAACAAAAACCTCAACACCCCAAATAAATAATAAATTAAAAAGATGGACAGTGCCATGGCAGCAGAAGCTGGCCTCTGTTTTCCATGTGCATGCATAAACAAGAATCTATGGGCTCCTTACATGAAATGTGTATACACACATCTATCTGTCAGTCTGACTATCTATGTATGTATCTATGTATCTATCTATCCTTAGCATACATTACAAGGAATTGATACACATACTTTGGGGCAGGAATGGACATATCACTATTTTCAAATAGTCCTGGCTCTTACTTTCAGACATGGAGTTGTGAACAGCTTGGACATGTGGTACATTCATGGTGTCACTGACCCAGGCACCATAAATTATCTATCACAGTCATCTCTCACCTAAGCAAACTGGCTCTGGAGAAGGTTCAGAATGTCTGTGTTGAAAAACTCCACATCCACAGTCATGACCAGCACTGTATCTCTCTCTCTCTCTCTCTCTCTCTCTCTCTCTCTCTCTCTCTCTCTTTTAATAAAATTTTATTTTTATTTGATTTTCTTTTTGTATTAGATATTTTCTTCATTTACATTTCAAATGCTACCCAGAAAGTCCCCTATACCCATCCCCTCCCCCTGCCCTTCTCCCCAACTCACCCACTCCATGTGTCTCTGTTTAGTTTCTGTTTCCAGGATCTGTCCATTGGTGAGACTGGGGTATTGAAGTCTCCCACTATTATTGTGTGAGGTGCAATGTGTGCTTTGAGATTTACTAAAGGTTTTTTTTTTTTTTTTAATGAATGTGGTTGCCCTTGAATTTGGAGCATATTCAGAATTGAGAGTTCATCTTGGTAGATTTTACCTTTGATGAGTATGAAGTGACCCTCCTTGTCATTTTTAATAACTTTGGGTTGAAAGTCAATTTTATTCGATATTAGAATGGCTACTCCAGCTTGTTTCTTTGGACCATTTGCTTAGAAAATTGTTTTCCAGCCTTTCACTCTGAGGTAGTGTCTGTCTTTTTCCCTGAGGTGAGTTTCCTGTAAGCAGTAAATGTTGGGTCCTGTTTGTGTAGCCAGTCTATGCCCTTTTATTGTGGAATTGAGTCCATTGATGTTAAGAGAAATGAAAGACAAGTAATTGTTGCTTCCTGTTATTTTTGTTGTTAAAGTTGGGATTCTGTTCTTGGGGCTGTCTTCTTTTAGGATTGTTGAAGGATTACTTTCTTGCTTTTTCTAGGGTGTAGTTTCTGTCCTTAGGTTGTTGTTTTTCCTTTATTATCCTTTGAAGGGCTGGATTCATGGAAAGATATTGTGTGAATTTGGTTTTACCATGGAATACGTTGGTTTCTCCATCAATGGTAATTGAGAGTTTTGCTGGGAATAGTAGTCTGGGCTGGCATTTGTGTTCTATTAGTGTCTGTATAACATTTTTCCAGAATCTTCTGGCTTTCATAGTCTCTGGTGAGAAGTCTGGTGTAATTCTAATAGGCCTGCCTTTATATGTTACTTGACCTTTTTCCCTTACTGCTTTTAACATTCTATCTTTATTAAGTGCATTTGTTCTTCTGATTATTATGTGTTGGAAGGAATTTCTTTTCTGGTCCAGTCTATTTGGAGTTCTGTAGGTTTCTTGTATGTTCATGGGCATGCTTTCTTTAGGTTTGGGAAGTTTTCTTCTATAATTTTGTTGAAGATATTTGCTGGACCTTTTAGTTGAAAATCTTCATTTTCATCTACCCCTATTATTTGTAGGTTTGGTCTTCTCATTGTGTCCTACATTTCCTGGATGTTTTGAGTTAGGATCTTTTTGCATTTTGCATTTTCTTTGATTGCTGTGTCCATGTTTTCTATGGAATCTTCTGCACCTGAGATTCTTTCTTCCATCTCTTGAATTCTGTTGCTGATGCTCACATCTATGGTTCCTGATTTTTTTCCTAGGGTTTCTATCTCCAGAGTTCTCTCACTTTGGCTTTTCTTTATTGTTTCTATTGCCCTTTTTAGATCTTGGATGATTTTGTTCAACTCCATCACCTGTTTGGTTGTGTTTTCCTGTCATTCTTTAAGGGATTTTTGTATTTTCTCTTTAAGGACTTCTACCTGTTTAGCAGTGTTTTCTTGTAATTCTTTAAGGACTTCTACATGTTTAGCAGAGTTCTCCTGTATTTCTTTAAGTGAGTTATTAATGCCCTTCTTAAAGTCTTCTACCAGCATCATGAGATAAGATTTTAAATCCAAATCTTGCTTTTCGGGTGTGTTGGGGTATCCAGGACTGGCTGAGGTGGGAGTACTGTGCTCTGATGATGGTGAGTAGTCTTGGTTTCTGTTGGTAAGATTCTTACTTTTGCCCTTTGCCTTCTGGTAATCTCTGGTGTTAGTTGTTATAGCTGTCTCTGGCTAGAGCTTGTTCCTCCTGTGATCCTGTTAGCCTCTGTCAGCAGTTCTGAAAGTCCAGATCTCTCCTGAGTCTCAGTGGTCAGAGTACTCTCTGCAGGCAAGCTCTCCTCTGGCAGAGAAGGTGCACAGAGGTCTGTCATTCAGACTTGCCTCCTGGCTGAAGATAAAGACCTGAAACAGGGCCTGTCCCAGATGTGTTGCCTCTGCCTCTGTGTGCTCACCTGCACAGACTGGTCTCTTAGGGACCTGGGGCACAAGATGGTGGTCAGAGCCCTCCCAGGTGGCCACCTCTTCTCTGGCGGGGAAGGTGCCCGCATTTCTGCCTGTTCAGTTTGTAGACATAGTCAAGGTCAAAGGGATCCTCCTTTATCATTGACTAATGCACTCTCTAGTGTACTCTCTTCTTTGCAGCCAAGAAGAAATGAATACTGATGGGCACATGAGATTCCAGACAGGGTTCATGGGTTATAGGATGCCTTCTTCATAATATGATACATCTGAATAAGCTTTCACAGAATACCCTGTGGTTCAGAAGCCTTTTAAAATGCTGCACTCAGCTTAGGCATATCCTCTGAGAAGGAAAACTAAATTCCGTTTCTTATTGTGAAAAACATTACATGCGAGTTGGCTTATAAGTGAAACTGATTCTCTTAATCTTTGGCAGAGCAATGCCACCTTGGAGCAAATCACAAATTATCTCTTCTGCCTGCAGGAAATAATCAGGAAAACAAATCCTCCTCCCCATAATTGGGCAATATTTTCCATCTTCATTTTAAACTCACTATGTAACCCCAGCTAGCCTCAGATTCACTGTGATCTTCCTGCTTCATCCTCCCAGGTACTGTGATTATGATCCTGCGCCACTAAGTCTATCTTGTTTTACCCTTGTGGAACTAGAAGAGTTGGCAGGTGCTTTCCTCAAAAGAAAAGTAGACTTTGCTGGATCCCGTAGCATCCACTCTATCCTGTGAAAATAGACCTACTGTGATAGTTGCTTTCAGATGTCAACTTCCCACAACTTAGAATGACCTGAGCAGGGAGCTTCAGTTAGAGAATTGTCTATATCAAGGTGACCTGTGGGCTCAATTGTAGATAATAGTCTTGATTGCCTTAATTAATATGGGAAGACCCATCCCAATTACAGACAGTACATTCTGGTAGCTGTCTAGGCAAAAAGAACCCAGAGAAGGAAGGTTACTTAAATTTTGCTTGATGGAAGTTGATTTATCTTGGTGTTACTGTGGCTTATGATTATTTCACCAATGTTTAGAATGAGAGTCTCTAGACTTCCAATGTGGACTGAGTCCCAGTGGCTCTAGGAACACTTCAGACTTCAGTGCCAGATTTATATTGCTGAGGCACTCTGCCTCATGGACTGAACCAGGCTCTCAGCTCTTTGTGAAAAAGCCATTATTGAACTATAACTCTGGTACCCAGCTCCAAGACAGATAATATTGAATTATTTTAACTGTATTGTATATATGTATATATGTATATATGTATATATGTATACATGTATACATGTATACATGTATACATGTATACATGTATATATGTATATATGTATACATGTATACATGTATACATGTATATTTGTATATATGTATATATGTATATGTGTATATGTGTATATATGTATATATGTATATATGTATATATGTATATATGTATATGTGTATATGTGTATATGTGTATATGTGTATATGTGTATATGTGTATATGTGTATATGTGTATATGTGTATATATGTATATAGGTACATAGGTATATAGGTATATAGGTAAATAGGTATATATGTATATATGTATATATATTACATATGATCATTTTATATATATATAATGTTTTAAATCATATATATTCATTCTATGGTTCTGCTCTTCTAGAAAATATAGGTATTATCCTGTTTACAGGAGTGTATTGAGAGACACATAGGTTAGATTAACTGAAGTGGGAATACTTATGCTAACTTTGGCAGGCCATTGCCTGGGCTTGGGTCTTAGATGAAATAAAAAGGAGTACCCGAGCATTCATTTTCCGTTTCCTGATTGCAGATGCAAACTGACAGATGCTTAATGCTCTGGCTGCCATAGTTTTCAAGACTCTTAAACAGTAGCACCAAACAACCCTTCTCTCTTTAAATTGCTTTTTGTCCAGCTTTTGAAAGCAGGAAGACAAGTAAATAATACAGACAATCAATACCAGAAGTGGGGTTGTTAATGAAGTGAACCATATAATTCAAAGGGCTTTGGAAGTGGTTGGTAGAATATGATAGTTTGGAATCATAGGCTATAAAGCCCTAGAAAACTGTAACTATGACATTATGGGCCATTCTGGCAGAGAAGCCCAGATGCTGACAGGAAGGTAGACAGATGCACTTGCACAATTAATTTAAGGTAATGTAGGAAGTGTAGCATCTTTATAATTAATATTAGTATTTCACAGAGACTCTCAATAGAAACAATAATGTATCCAAAAATGCAATTGCATATGTTAGCTCACTGGTAAGCTCTAGGTGTTCCAGGGAGTCCAAAGATCCAAATTTGTCAGGTTGTGATTATGGCAGGCAGTGAGTGTCTCTATAAGAGTCAGTTGGTGGCAGAGGTTGGGATGGTTATGGCCTGTCTTAATTTTTTCTCAGTGGCTTACAAGCCCCTTCCTCCACCTTCTCCTTCACCCACTCCTCCCCTTCCTGCTCCCCCTCCTCCTCTTCTTTCTTCTTTTAATAGAAACTAGATGTGGAAAACTTTATAATTATAATATCTTATTTAGATTTGGTCAGAAACACTTCAATTATGTCAGCAGAGGCACACAGAAGCTAACAAGAACCTCGGCACCACAGACTTGGGGCACTACATTGAGACTCTGATAATTCCCAAATGGTAAGGTTGAAGACAAAGTATAAAATTTATATTTCCAGCAGTGACATCTTTGAATTGGGATTTGAGAAACAATTGAGCACCGGGCCTGACTTACATAGATCTACCTGTTCCTGCCACACCTGTTAGAATTCGGAGATGACCAAATTCTATCACATTGATGCTATGAAACCAGGATATATACAGGACACTGACAGTGCTTTGTGAGTGATTTCCAACTGCTCCATTCTTCTATCTGGTCACCAGGTGTCTGTCTGTCTGTCTGTCTGTCTGTCTGTCTCTCTGTGGGGGTGGGTGGGTGGGTGGTCAAGGAAATTACAAAGGAAAAGACATGTTTTGCTTTAAATTCAAGAGCAAATCCCCGTCCTGATCTGCTCTCATAGCTCCTCACCAGGGACACCTGCGGGGTCACAGGACAAAAGCCACCCTCCAATAAAAACACACTATATTCTTTGTGGCTGTGGTGTCAGACATCCAAGTGAAGATGATGGTCACAAAGGATGGGACTTCAGATGCTTCACTACTATTTACACACATGATTGCAGCGTTCCTGGGCATCAGCTTATCTGGTTGCTGTCCTCCCTGGTCACAGAGAGTGCCAGTAAATGTGAGCTAAGCTTATCACATCTGTACTTTGAGGCAACCTCAGACTAAGTCCTGAGGAATCCCACTTTCAAAGTATAAAGGACAAACATATAAGGCAAGGTTTTATGTGTGTTAATGCTTAAATGTGTATTGTTTTCTACCATTTGCTGATTTATAATGAGCTCATTACTCATAAGAAAGCTAATTAACCAAGGGCTGTTTTCTCAGAATATTCCAGAGGATCAATAGTGTTTATAAAGATTGAAGTAATGGGAAAGGACACAGGATCAAGTGAGGGTAGGCCAGGATTCCAGAGAGCAATAGAAATACAGATGTTTCTCTGTGATGGTTCCTTCAGTTTAACTCTCTTAAAGATCACTTGACTCTCTGACAGTATGATATAATTCAAGGCAGTTGAAAAATCACCAACTCAAATGTCTGCTCAGGAGCATTCAGAGATGAGAAAGAGCAAAGACACATCTTATTCTCCACCACCTACACTGGGAATTACTCTTAGGCCTGGGTACCACAGTGCAGATGCCTTGGAGACAAAGGCTCAGAGTGACTGTTGAAGAAAGAATGTCTTTGTTTGTGTCCATTACCCCTTTTGAAGACTTTTTCTTCATTCTGGTGCTCAATGCCCTTTCATTGTTGTCCCAGACACTGAGGGTGACATCTCCCAGTTGGGATTTGTAGATTCCAATGCTTTTATTATATTTTGATAAGAGACAAAGTCTTGTCACATTATCCAGCCTGCTCCTGAATTCCTATGGGTGGACACATCAGGGGACTTGAGGGGCAAGGTCAAGCACAGAGACTGGCACAGCAGCAGAATCAATGGATGGAATGCACTTTCATTAGAGGAAGGAACACACATGTCTGCACATGTTCAGACACATGAGGAGTCAGGGCCATAGATGGACTGCATATTTATTAAACCAAGAACACACACACATATTTATTAAATCAGGAACACACACACACATAGACAGATACCACACATTGACATAGTGCACACATACAGAGACACACAGAGAGAGACAGACAGAGTGAGAGAGTTAGAGACAGAGTATAGAGACAGACATCACAGCTGAATCAACAGGTGGAGCACATGTCTATTAAAGAAGAAGCACACACATACACACACACACACACACACACACACACACACACATAGGGGGTATGTTGGGGGGGCAACAAGATACACAAAAAGAAAAACACCATACAGAGTAGAGTAGAGGACCTGGGAAGCAGAAGTCCTGAGGACCTGGGGCTTTTGACAGTCTTTGGTGGAGTAGAGTGGCTCTCGTCCCCTAATTTAGGGTTGGTCAGTCTATATCAATAAAGGGAAACTGATAGGCCCCATACATTTGGGTGAACATGTTCAGGCTGGCCCTGAGCTTACGTGACCAGCCTGGATTGGTCAATAGGTAGATAGTTCTCTAGAGACAGAGAGTGCTTCCAGGCCTTTGCCTCAAGTCGGAAGGATGAGGGAGAAGCCTAACATTTTCCCTCTTTATTATTGATCTGTAGCTCCATTCCCTATCAGTCTGCTTGTCAGGGATCTGTTTAAACTCCTAGTTCCTCACCTCTGTTTACTGAGCCATAACACTGATCCAATGAAAAAATTTTAAGGTTAAAAAGAGTTTGAGACAGCTGGTCACATTGCATCCACAGTCAGGAAGCAGATGCCAAAGATACTGTTAAGTTCCAGACTCTTTTTCATGCATCTGGGCTACAGGACAAGGAAGGTGGCCACCCACATCCATAGTGGGTCTCCCCATAATAATTAATCCAACCCAATAATGTCCCTCAGGTGTTCCCAGAGGAAGTCTATCTCTTAGGTGACTCTGTAAGTTGTCAACTTGACTAATTTTAGCCATCACCCCTACTAAGTGCCATGTTCTGCTCCAAGGGAACGGATTCTCTATGGCTCAGTAGATTTTATCCTGTCTGATGCTCATGGAGAGTCATTTGGTAGAAAACTGAGGCCTCTCTAGGAAAGACAGAATATAAGCAAAGTCAGGGTGGGGTGGGGGACCCATACCTGTAAGGGAGGCCCATACAGCTTTTAGAGGAGAGAGAAGAAACAGGTGATCACTTTCCCAAAATGTGCTGAAGCTTTGTACATAATCTGATTCCAGCAAGCAGGCTTGAAGAGCTGAATAAATAATTTATCAGCTTACATTATTTAAAATAATCACTCCTCAACTTCCTTTTGCTATTGGGTCCCTTTGAGGAATAGAGAGAAGCCAAAGACCCTAACACGCAGCAAACAATATGCACACAAAAGTTTGCAAAGATATTCAGAAGGTTCAATGGCTGCTTTATCTATTTAATGGCTATCCTCAGCCTCAGTCTGAGGGCATCAGATACTGGGTCCATTTCCACCCCCAGGGGCCTTTGAAGCAGCACACTGAGAATGAAGCCAGCGGGATGAACATCCTGTGCTAAGCTGAAGGTAGATGTTCCAGCTCTGGGAATGGGCAGCTTCCTATCTAAAATGTGATTGTTTCTTTAGTGGGGAGGGGAGGAGGACCAGAAGACACAGCCCACAGTTTCTAGGCACTAAAATTCTACATGGGGGAGCTAGAAAAGGCAGTCATTTCTCTCCAGGGTTGTAGAAAGTTAAACAGATTTAAGTTGACTTGAAACAAGTTTGTAGACTGCTCATGCAGGTTTACTTCCCTTGGAATATCAGTGGAATAGTGGTGACTTCAACTGCAAAATGCCATTTCCATCTCCTGGGGGAAATTTTTCTTTCTAGTTAATAAGAAAATAAGAGGCTCCTTCCCACTAGGGGTATGGGAGGAGGAGAGTATGGAAAATGAGACCAAGGTTGTCATTGGAATGAAGCTTGAGGGGCAAAAAATAATGAAGACGCCACATGTAGAACACTGATGTCCAAGGTAAAGTGGGGCTCCAGTTTTTGAGGAGGAGAGATGTTCCTCCATCTGGCTGTTCTTGAGGACATATGGCTAGCTGAATTCTGAGGTAAACAGTTCTTTAACAAACACTTTGCCTCAGTAGTCTGAAAGTCTCCCCAAGGAAGCACAACCTTAGTCCCACCTTTCCAAGATGCGTTGTTGGGACCAGGGGAGATCTAGGATGTCACTGTATGGAACTAGTGTCAGAAGCTGCCACCTGCACAATAAGGGCAGGCAGCCTTAGTTCTTTCTCACTTGTCCATTTTAATTTCACACAGATGGGCTTCATTTCCATACACACAGAGTCCTTGCTTCAATCTTCTCCCTCCCACTCTACCTCCATTCCCCTCTCCTCTTGCCACCCTATCCTTTCCTAGTATATCTTTGACTATATTCATGTCGTCTTTATGTTTCCCCCTTTTTTTCTAGTTTTCACATATGATATGTTGGCTCTCCTTAGTTCACATAACATGATATCTAGTTCCATCCATTTTCCTGTAAATGACATTTCATTATTTTTCACTATTGAATGATACTTCGTGCCATCTGCTCACCTTCCCAGGAGATCTATAACTGAGTCAGATGGTAGATTTTTTTTTGTGTTTGAGGAACATCTGCATGGCTTTCCACCAGGAACTACTCTAGTTCACCTTCCCACACATCCTTACTAGCATTTTTTTTAAGTGACAGCCATTATTGTGTCATAAATATCACTGCATTACCTCTCCACACCATACTTCCTGCAATGTGATTTCATAGTTTGTTTTGAATTTCGACTCTAACCAGGGTGAGATGGAATCTCAGGGTGTATTTAATTTTTATTTCCCTAGTTGGCAAAGATGGCAGCTTTCTTTATACACAGTTTGGTAAAAGAACTCTTAGTGTTAGAAGGCTGTCCAGGAATGTTCTGGATGTATTAATGGTGACAAGGACAGCAGACTAGTTGGTCTGTGTGCATCAAAAGCCAGGAAAATCAGAGAATGGACTGCAGAAGGGATTAAGGGAAGTCCTTCAGGTTGGAGTACTTTGTCAGAGCTCCTCTAGACACAGGAATGTGTTCTTAATGTCTTAGAGGTTTCTTAATCAAATCACTGTCAAAATTAACCAACACATTCTCATATTCTAGTGATTGCCTGTCCAAGTTTGAAGTACACTGGTTTCAGCCTTGAAAAACATTCTCTCTCTCTCTCTCTCTCTCTCTCTCTCTCTCTCTCTCTCTCTCTCTCCTTTCTGAAATAATATTTTCATTAATTCTTTAAAACTTTGATGCACCATAT
Organism: Mus minutoides; assembly: GCA_902729485.2. Classification (NCBI taxonomy): domain Eukaryota; kingdom Metazoa; phylum Chordata; class Mammalia; order Rodentia; family Muridae; genus Mus; species Mus minutoides. The sequence goes on from CACVCL010028505.1 coordinate 26,788, forward strand.
TTTGGTTATGTTCTCCTTCCTCCCCAAGCTTCCCTGGATTGGATTCTACCTCTCAACTTACCCAACTTCACATTCCATTTTAAAAACAGTATTTTAAGAGGGCCTGACTCATTTTAAATATTTATTTTGTAATTACTATGGCACTTTCTATGCTCAATATTCTCAGAATTGATTCTCAAATTTCTGTGTAGGAGAGATAGCAGAAGAGGGGAGAAAATATATCCACATTTATAGAACACTAGAAAGTTAGCCAAAGTCCTGTGCGAATTCTAGGAGAAAAAGAAAATAGATGAATCTCAGAAAAAAAAAATCCAGTTCTGTGATGTTTCTGTTTACTCCATCATAGAGTCTCTCTCTCTCTCTCTCTCTTTCTCTCTCTCTGCATCCTAGAGTCAGTTTTGAGGACCAGTAGCCTAGTTCTGGTGGAATCAAGCAATGTAGAAGCCATGGTACAGAGCGAATTAGGCTTGAAGCCCTTCAAAGCCTCATTCTCGGGGGACTGACAGCATTTGCCACTATCTTTGAGCTCCTGAGTACTCGGACTTAGATGTTTACTTCATTTGACCATCTGATTTAGAGTTGGTCCAGCCTTTTCCTGGGGGGGGCATCTGTCAGAAATGTTCAGAGGCAATTTACAGATGCCTTTTTAGGAAGCTGCAAATGGGAGATAAACAAGCAATAAGACAATGCCTCCATTAAAGACAAATCTAGAGAATGAGATATCAAATAGGCTTTATGGAGCTCTGACATTCTCCTTGTGGTTTAAAAGCACATGCACAGAACTATAAACATGTGGAAAGCTATGTACATGCTCACAGAGATTCAAGGAGGGTGACAGTGGTAACTTCTTCTAATTTCTGGGATTGCCTCTCACTGTTTTGTTTTTGTTTTTGTTTTTGTTTCATGTCTCATGGTTTCTTGTGGAAATAAAATTTTGCATGATGTCATGAGTAAGGCTGAGAGTTAGATCTTTACAGTCCCAGTGCTTACTTTTCTTGCTCTTTGTGGTTGTTGATTTTTGCTTGATTAATGGATATTCTACTTGATTAATGGATATCTGTGTTTCTTTGTATGTATGTCCACTGAAGATCTATTCAACTTGTTTATGAGCATATTTGATTTGAAAAAGATTTCCTTAAATACAAAGATTCTTTGAGTTTTCCAACTTCTGCTGCATCTTTTCAAGTGTGTGCCTGGTGCTTGAGGAGGTCAGAAAGTATAAGGAGCCCTCAGAGCTAAGGAAACAATCTGGAAACCACAATGCAGGCTGAGCAGTCAATGACCATATGCATGATTTCTTTATATGTGTGATTTCAACATATTTTCCCTCAATCTCCCTCCATTCCAGCTATTTTTAGCCTCTGTCCAGTAGTTCCAAATACCCAATCAGAATATAAATTACTGTATATGGCAGACAAAAGCCACTACACTACACTACACTACACGTGTGTGTGTGTGTGTGTGTGTGTGTGTGTGTGTGTGTGTGTGATTTACACTATATTTAGAGTTCTACCTTTGATGAAAAAATTCCCTCAGAGCAGGTGCTATCACATAATAAATAGCTTCTTCCACAAGAGCCTTGGTGTCCCGTTTCCCTGATTGGAAAGCCTACAACAAGAAGAGAGAAGGGGCCCTGGAACTCGTGGTTGTGAGCTGCCATGCTGGTGCTGGAAACTAAGCCCAAGTCTTTTGAAAAACAGCAAATGTTTGGTAACCTCCTAAGCTCTGTCTCTAGCCCCAGAGTTGCATTCTATATAGCCAGGAAGTTGCCATTTTAGCTTTGACTATCTGCTAAAAGAAGCTAGACACAAGAGAACACTTACCATATGAGCCAATTTGTATGACATGTCTAGAACAGGAAAATATACAGAGTAAGAAGGTAGGTTGGTTGGGTTTTAGGTACTGTAGGATGATTGATAGAAGTCAAAAAAATCTCTAGTGGGCAAAATGGTGATAGAAGCATTTTGGAATCAGAAGTCAATATATAACCATGTTATTTTGAATGAGCTAAAAACCAGAGAAATGTACACCTTTATGAATGGGATTTGTGGTTTGCTCATGGCTTGCTTTTAAGGTGGCTGTATGAGGCAGTGAGATCTGCTTTGGGTTCAGATCGTTTAATAGAGATTGTCTTTCTATTTTTTCCAGGAAACCAAGTACCAGGAAAAGGTTGCAAGAAAATGGTTTGAACTATTTCACATTGAAGACTGATGAAGAGAAATCCTAAAGGATGGAAGTTGTCCTGGATTCTTGCCTTGTGATACCTGAACATACAGAGTGTAGCTGTCATAAAACAGCCAACTTCCTGAATGGAGAGAAGTAACAAGGGTTCCGATGCTGAGGTGAGAATTTGCTTGGGAAATGCTTGAAGTTAAAGGGCTACATAGAGGGAGCCATCCAGACCATTAGGAGGGACTTATTCAGCACAGACATGTGAAGAATTCACCAAGGCCAGGATAGAGACTGTGGAGGGCAAAGTGCCCAGGGCTCACCTAGTACCTGGGTTAGAACTGTTCAACTCCCCCTAAAGACTGGGTTACTTCAGTTAATGCTGTGGTGGATATACAGGCTCAGGAAAGAAGACGTCTACAAGCCAACAGGAGAAGACTGGAGGCCCTGTCCATACCTCCTATCACCTATCTTGAAGGGTTATTCCTTAGCATTTGGGATAGTTATTCCCTAATCTTAGCATGAACAATAAAATCTCAAGGCAAATCAAAAATCTTGGAAGACTTAATTACACTCTAGGAACCTTGGTAGTGGATAGATCAACAATATAAGAGTACAAAAATATTTAACACCCAGCAAGATAAAATCCACAAAGCCTGATATCCATCAGAGATTACTAAACACAAAGAAGAAAATCAGTTTACAACAGCAATAACAATCAACTGAAAAAGTCCAGAATAGACACTCTTGTTAGAATTAACAGAATAAGGAGTGACCATTTTCATTATGTTACTTTACACACTCAGAAGCTGAGGAGAAGCAGAGCAGTTATTTTAAAAACAGAAATCAAATTTCTAGAGATAAAAACTACCACATTTGAAATGCAAAATACACCTAATGGGATTACTGCAGGGCAACATATGCCCCAGAGGATTTCAGACATTGAACACTCTGCCATAGAATCCATGCAAATGAAACTCGAAGAAAGAAAAAAAAAACTCAAAAGAATAAACAGTATCAGTAGGCAGTGGGGCAATTTAATCAGCTGGATATGGGTGCAGGCAGTATGCCTGCAGAAGAGAGAATTATAGGAAAGAGGAAGAAAGAATGGGTGAATAAGTGACCATTTTCATTAAGATAAAGGGGGATCCTTGGCTGAGAAATGGGGTAGGAAGGCATGAGGACGTGCAAAAATGAAGCCATTTTTTGGTCTGTTTTGTTTAAAAACAATAAAACTTGGGGGAAAATTGTAGGGAGTGAGGGTCATCTTCATGGTCAGGTGTCCAGGAGAGGGCCAGGGGCAACATCAAGAAGGGTTGACTTTTACCAGCAAGCAGACCCCTGTGAGAAGCTCCTGGGAGAAGATAAACCTGAGCTGCACCTTGAAAAAGGTACTTCTATTACCACAGGACAGGAAGTTAACTGAGTTCTCTGTGCTGTGTGGCTACAGATCCCTTCCAGACCCGAGGGTCCAGTACAGACAGGAGAGATTGATATTAGAGCACACATAGCTTCTCACTTAAGAAGGGGGGTTGGACCATCCAGAGAGTGCCCCACCCGGGTGGTCCATCACATAATCAGCCACCAAACGCAGACACTACTGCACACACCAGCAGGATATTACTGTAAGGACCCTGATATAGCTGTCTCCTGGCAGGCTTTGACAGTCCCTGACAAATACAGAAGTGTATGCTCACAACCATCTATAGGGCAGAACACAGGGTCCCCAATGTAGGAGTTAGAGAGTACCCAAGAGCTGTAGGGGTCTGCAACCCTATAGATGGAACAACAATATGAACTAATCAGAACCCCCAGAGCTCATGTCTCTAGCTGCATATGTATTAGAAGATGGCCTAGTTGGCCATTATTCAGGAAGAAAAGCCCTTGGTCTAGCAATGTTTATATGCCCCAGTATAGGGGACTGCCAGGGCCAAATAGTGGGAGGGTAGGGGAGCAGGGCGGGGGGAGGATATAGGGGACTTTTGGGATAACACTTGAAATGTAAATGAAGAAATTCTCTAATAAAAAAAAAAAAAGGGGGATTGGGTTTTGGAAATGGATGAACAAAACTTAGAAAGTAGGAATTGTCTGTAGATGCTGAACACATACACAAGAACTGGTTTCCCTTCCATCATGGATGAGTTCTGTTCTGATTTATTTATCAGTGTTTGTGTGATTACTAGGTCCTGTTCTTGGGGTCTAGGACTCATAGGTGAGGTGAGCTGTTTCTCTTCTAGAAGGCACAGAGCCTTCTCTATTGTGAATCTTATAATGAGAACATTTAGTCCCCTCCCCAACCCCCAACCTGTGTAATGTTTATGCTTGGGGCTGGAACATTTAAACTGTACCCAGTTAAAGCAGCCCAATGACTTGTTTCAGAAAACCTGGTCAAGGCTGGTATCCTCAAAGCTACTGCAATACAGTTATTTTTATGTGTCATCTCAACTAGGCCACAATGGCTCAGATATACAGTCTACAATATTCTGGACATTTTTATGAAGATGTTTTGGATTCAGTTGACTCTTAAACTTGTGGAATGAGTGACATAAGTCCTGGTGTTCCCCAGAAGGAGTCATAATCTTCCCGTAGTGATTGGTTGTTGTCTTCCCCAAAGTGACAGGTCATGGGCTAATTTCCTCCTCAGAGTGATGGGCTAATTTCCTCCTCAGAGTGACAAGACATAGTCCTCCTCAATAGGATGTTCCCTCATCCCCACTGCCCTGAGTGAAATTCTGAGTGATATGTTGTAATCTTTCTCACAGTGGTGGTTTATGATCTTCCTCACTGTTAGGGGCCTTGTCTAATCACTTCAAGGTCAATAAAGACATTATTCTCCCTCACCTAAGAGGATTCTTCCTGCTTGATGGCCTTCACACGGGGATATTGACTTTCTGCTCCTTTCACTCTCTAGTTGAGATTCTGACTTGTCTTGATTTGGAGTCTGTTGGACTGTAGCCCTGGACTGTACTTTCAGCTCTTCAGGGAATTGAACTTGCTGACACAATCATGCAGTCTCAGGGCTTGCCAAGCTCCATAGCTCTGTGGGTGAATTCTTCTGTCTCTTTCTGCTTTATCTCTTCCCACCATTCATCTATTTAATTGCTCTCTTGCTTTCTTCACATTTTAATTTATCCCATGGAGAGAACTTTGGAGCTGGGGCATCTGTATTTTCTCAAAAACAAAGATTTAATTAAGGAAGTGCATGGGAGTAAAACAGTCTCTCTCTCTCTCTCTCTCTCTCTCTCTCTCTCTCTCTCTCTCTCTCTCTCTCTCCTTTGCATGGTCCTATATAGCTGAGGCTGACCTCATACTCCCTATGTATCTAAAGATAACCTTGAACTTCTACTTCTCCCACATTTAATTTCCAAGTGCTGGGATCCATGCCTGGTTTATACTATATGCCAGGTAAGCACACTATTAACAGGGCTATAGCCAGGGTTCTTATTCTTATTATGGCCATAGAGCTACTGAAAAATTATATTTCTCAGTGATTAGAAACACAATTCCTGCTAAAATCAAATGTATCCAGAGAAATTCCCATCTCTGTCTAAGAAATGTTTCCATTTTTAGAACTGACTTTGGGTACTTACACTGGGTTGTGCTGGGTGCCTCCTCCTTCCTCAGTGAAGGCACATTTCTCTAAGGTGTTTTGATGGCTACTCTTGGTTGTCAAATTGACTACGCTGGGAATTAACTACAAGTCAAAACTTGAGGGGCACACCTATGAGGGGGTTTTGCTTAATTTGAAGTGTGAAGATCCACTTCTACTCATTGAGGTGGGATAACACCTTTAATTCCAAATTTTTCAGCTGTGAAGACCCACCTCTCATCTGGGCCATGCCTTCTGGTGGAAGACTATTAAAGGACATGGGAAAAAGGATTTGCTCTTTGTCTGCTTGCTCTTGCTTTTGCTCTCACTGGAAAGCCCATTTCTTCACTAGCATTGTGGCCTACTTATCTGGAGTTCTGGCATATACTGAACATCAGCTGAGACATCTAGCATCTTGAACTGAACAACTACAACAACATCTTGGACTTTCCATCAGTAGACAGCCTGTAAGTAATTATATATATGCTGGTGGTGGTCCTGTTTCTTTAGAACCCTGACTAATACAGATGTGTATGCCCTCTCATAGCAAGGTTCCACCTGAATTCTCTCCTTTCCTTATGGTTTCTAATACTGATTAACTTGAAAGGTCTTTGGAAAATTAGTTAGCTACCTTTTATAGTTAATTACTTTATTTGGCTCTGCCAAATCATCTTGACCAAAAGAAACATAAGGAAGAATTAATTTTGACGTAAGATTCCAGAAGGATATATTTCCATCATGGTAAAAAGGTATACCAGCAGAATCAAGAAGCTGACTGATCATATCTCAACATCTCATACTGAGCAGAGAGAATGAACTGAAAGTGGGGTGAGGCTATGAACTTTCAAAGACCATGCACAGGAATGTACTTACTACAGCAAGTCTCCACCTTCTAATGGTTCTCTAGCCCCACAAACCTCACCACCAACCTGGACCTAAGTGTTCAAATACATAAATCTATTACAGGCTTTTCTCATTTAACCACTACTATCATACCCACCATCACCAACAACAATACAAACCACACTGGCATCATCAAAAACAACAGCAATGACATCATCATCATCAACAATGATACACATATTTATTTCTGGAGAAGAGTATATAATTTACTCTGTAAAGGGCTCTATTTGGGGAATTCCTGTGTTTTAACAAAATGTGCTTCTGTCTTGGTGATTAGTTTTCTCACTTACATTTCTACTCATCTATGTATAACACATGCTGGTACACTCTCTTCTAGCTCCCTCTCAAAACAGTTTAAAAGTCTGAGAACAATAATGTATGGTGTTTGCATCACTTTTCAAATTTTCAAAATGCTTTTACTTTCTTTGACTTATTTGATTACTAAGAGCTTCCTGGGCTGAGGTTATAGCTCGCTCAATATAGTGTTAGCCCAGCATGCACAGGACATTTGTTTTAATCACAGCACTAAATAGACTAGGCATTCTAGTTACATGCCTGTTGTCCTAGCACTGGAGAGGCAGAGGCAGGAGGAACAGAAATTCCATATCATTTTTGAATGCTTAGCCAATTAAAAGCCAGTCTGGGATACATGAGATCCTGTTTCAAAAATAGAAACCAGAAGAATGAAAGGAAGGAAGGAAGGAAGAAAGAAAGAAAGGAAGGAAGGAAGGAAGGAAGGAAGGAAGGAAGAAAGAAAGAAAGAAAGAAAGAAAGAAAGAAAGAAAGAAAGGAAGGAAGAGAAAGGAAGAAAAGAAGCAAGGAAGGAGGGGGAGAGAGGAAAGGGCAAAAGAAAGATTGTATATAGAGACTTCTCTTACATTTTTTAAAAGATCAATTTTTAACTTTTATTTATGTGCAGATGTGTGGACATATGTGTATGCCACATGTATGCAGGTTCCCATGGAGGCAAGATGATGTTGGAGCCCTTGGAGCAAGTATTATTACCAATTGTGAGCTACCTGACAGGGAATCTGGGAACTGAACTCAGGTCCTCTGGAAGAGCAGCAAGCTCTTAACTACTGAGACACTTCTCCAGCCCCAGTTGAGAAACTTTCTGTTTCTCAAATGCAAAGATACCATATGAGTTTTCTAAGATTAAAGAATGAGTTGACTGTGTTTCTACCCAAACCTTGTCTAAGATCCATCTGCTGTTGATATATCACCTGCTGATCACAGAGAGTAGAAGTGCAAGGGCACTGCAGATTTCTTGTGTTGTCTGAGATTCTCTGAGCATCCCATGGTGCATTTTTCATGCAAACATGAAAACTAAGGTATTAAAAATCCAGCCTTCTTCATAAATCAGTTTTTACTTTTGTACTATCATTGCAGAGAGAACATTCCTGACTTCTATGGAACATGTGGGAGTAGGTAAGCAATTTGATTTGCTGATAACAACACAAAAGCTTGGTGTGCATATCTTTATGGGCAAATAGGTAGTGACTCATTAGTCACATCACATCCCTTCATATTGATTCTCATAGAAAAGGTAGAAAGGGTAAGTGGAGAAGCCTCTAAGATTGCTTTATAACCTACTCCTCTTTAACTCAATGTGAAAGTACCACATGCTTTCAGAAAGAGGTTTAATGGTAATGGCAAGGTCAGGGCAATCGAAGCATCGAGATTTGGTCCTCGTCATTACCACATTATATAGACATAATCAATGTCGTAGTTTGGTTTCACATTGATATAAGACAGTGACAGAAGCAAGTTAAGGAAGAGAGTGTTGATCTGGCTTACATGTCTCAATCACCATGAAGGGGAGACAAGGCAGGAGCCCAAGGCAAGGAGCTAAAGGCAAGACCTGAAGCAGAGGCCATCTGAGGACCACCTCCACGAAGGTGAGAAGACTCACACCCCTAAGCCAATCATTAATAATAATAACAATAAGGACAAATTCCCCACAATTTATATAGAAATCTCATTGAGACATATTTTCAATGAGGCATTTATCAGTTCTATTCCCAGATAACTCAAGCCTGTGCCAAGTTTGAAAAAAAAAAAAAAAAAGAAAGATCAAGCAGGATAATCAGGAAAGGAAACCATACAGAAAGACATAGAAAGATGAGAATACTTAGCTGTAATTACTGGAGAGGAATGAAGCAACAATATTTAGAAACCTGATATTGTTGAGAACAAAATGATTTTTGAAAAAGGATTCATTTTTATTTTATGTATATAAGTATTTTTGCATGTATGTATGTATGTATGTATGTATGTGTGTATGTATGTATAACATGTGTGTTATAAGGGAGTGGGATTTTATAGAACTGTAGTTAAGGCCACCATGAGACACTGTGTGGGTGATGAGAACTTCAACAAAATTCAAGAGGAGCTCTTAAGCACTGAGCCATCTTTCCAAGACCTTCCTTCCAAATGCCTTTTTTTGTTGTTTTGTTTTGTTTTGTTTTTTTGTTTTTTTTTTTTTTTGAGACTGGGTTTCTCTGTATAGCCCTGGCTGTCCTGGAAATCACTTTGTAGACCAGGCTGGCTTTGAACTCAGAAATCCACCTGCCTCTGCCTCCCAAGTGCTAGGATTAAAGGCATGCACCACTACTGCCCGGCTTCAAATGTCTTTTCTTCATGTAGAATAACATGGAGTCTGCATTGCATGGGGTGCTGGGGGGATGGATGAATGGAGTTGTTAGTAAGCATTGTCCTCTTGAAGCCTTTATTCTTCTTAAAGCAACAGTTCTCTCGTGGAAACATCATAGAACCAATGCTAGAGAATATATAAATGTGAGCTGACACATGAAATAGATTAAGTAAAAATTCAAGGTTGTGAGATCGGTTGGAATTTGTTTGAGCAACACTAAGCTGATAGAATTGAGTTTGGGCTAGGTTTATATGGGAAAACGAATCTTGAAGTTTAATGAAAATGTAAGGGGAAAACCGAACCCGCACCCGAACCCTACTGCTGACTTGCTGGGAGGCCACAGGGAAATCACTTTTGCATCCTAAGTTCCAGTCTTTCCTCTTCTGCAAAATAATTCTGGGGAATAATAAATTGCAGGGAGGTTGCACATCAGTCAAGAGGGGCTAAGAATGATGCCATAATTAAAGAGCCTGTAGCTCCATAGGGTTACACTGAACATTTTATTCTTCACTCAAGCCATCTGTCCACTGCGGGGAGCAGGGGATCCTGACCCTGTCTTTGCTCTGGTGTCCTTCTTTCATCACGTTTAATGTATTTTGTCTCCAGGATTAGAGCCCTAGAGGAAGATCTCCAGTCAGCAATTCGACTTTCAGCCTGAGATAATGATCACAACCCACTGGCCAGAAGTGGTCCCATCACCATGTGGTCCAGAAGTGCAATCAAATCTGATGTATACAATATAGGAAGATAATTTTTAATCAGTTAGCCTTAATTAAAGTGGACATTTCTGGTTTCTTTGGAGATTCAGTTAGGTTATAATGATGTTTTGCTGGGGCGGACAGATGAAAGTATGTTTTGCTAAAACAGACATGTGAAAGAATGCTTTTCTGAAGTGGACACAGGTGAAAGGATGTTTTGATATAGCAAACATGTGAAAGGATGCATGGTGTTTAGAAAGAATATAAATATGACCCCACAGACAGTGGGAGCTCCAGCATTGGTTTGCCTTGCTCTGCAAGTCTTTGCTGATGACACACATGTACTGGTTCCCCTCTTCTTCATGACCCCTCAAACTTACACGTGTCACACCTTCAAAGCAGTACCACATAAATAACTTACAGCACAGCAATTTCTGCTGCCAGATTGAGTCTCTTTCAATCTACCGAATCTAACCAGAGGTGAGACATACAGATAGAATTATACCAACACACACTGTAAAGAGTGAGTGTAATTAAGAACTAAATAAATGGTGTTTTTATACAGATCATCTAGAATTGTGGAAGACTGCACAGTAACTCTGACCCTGGAATTAGATGTGACTAGGGGACAATCTAATTAGATGACCACAAGTTATGCAGTTTGAAGAATAACACTGAGTTTCTTTGCATTTGTTTCCTTACATCTGAAATAGCAGGATGGAGTCACTGTGAAGAAGTTCTGAGAGCCTCTGTGTGAAGCTTCAGTTACGACGGAGACTCCAGGATATTAGAGACTAGAATGGGAAGCATTCTAATGAAACATCATGAGTTACAGGGCTTGTGTCATTTTGTGTAAGAATTTCATAGATTGCTATAAACCGAATCACTCAGTGAGCCACAGAACCAGAGGATCAAGGCTTTGGGTCTGCTTCTTTGTGATTAGCACATGGTTTTCAAAAAATAGCTGCTCTTTTCTCTACAGAGGCATCTATCACTTTTCACATGGACAACCATAGTTCACTTCTCTTTCCCTTGAAATCAAGGTTCCCTTCAAATTTGCTTTGATTAGGAAATTATAGGCACAATTGGTTCAGTGCCATTTCTTGCCCACATTTTAAAAGGACTGCCCAGTTCTACTTACTCCATTTTGGAAAGAGGCCACCAGATAAGAAGTCTGACTATCCTAAAGTCTTGGTGTTCTGTAAAGCCAGAGATAGTTATGTGGAGAGGCTGCATGGGAACTTGCATGGGAGTGCCTCACCTATTCCCCTCGAGGAAGGCAGGACTCTGTAGTTCCTGAATGAACAGCCATTGGTGTGGCCTGATCTGGTGCAGGGTGAAGTGGAATTCTATAAAGAAGTGAAGGCCAGTGGAATGGGCTATGACACGCAGCCATCTGTGAGTTCCAGGAAGACAGTTTCAGGGAGTTAGCTCTTTGCAAGTAAATGGTGCAGAGCCTTTCAGTCCGTTAAAGCCCACAGAATGCCCATAGGATTTAACAGTCAAGGAGTCGCTGGTAGCCTGGGAGATAAATGCAATGATAAAGTGAAGTTGCAAATTGAAGCATTGTGGGAGGTAGAGTGGGTGACAGATGAGAGAATAAAGGCAGCAGGCAGCAGTTTGGAGCATAAGCCCCTGACAGGGTTGGCTGCCTAGTGTGGAGATAAAAAGAAGACTGTGAAAGTGGAAGGGAACATGGCTCCCTTTTATGGAACTGAATTCTAAATAATTTGTCCATTAAGTGCTTGAGCTGTGTGGATTATGAGTTCCTTTACAGAACAGATTTCTGGCCTTTCACATTAAGTGTATGTGGGAGAGGGTTGTCAGTAAGGGGAATTCGAGGCACTTGCGCAGACAGGAGGAAAATGGGGAGAGCTGATAGGAAAGGGGTTAGATGGTTTCATTTCCACCAATGTGCCCAGAGAACACCTCTAGTCTGAAATCACTGGAAGGATGGTACGGCTGTGCAAACGAACAAGCAACTGCAAGGATTCCGATGGCGGGGAGTGTTAGTGTCTCTTAGCTTGCAGACATGCAAACAGCAGCATCTCTCCAACATGCATCAGAGACTTAAGTGGCTCGTTCCTGGGAGTAGAAAAGCTGCAGGATGTAAATTTATTGGTGGGAATTGAGACTGCAGAAGGAGCATGTGGGTGTTTTAAAATCACATTGGAGAAACTAGGCCTAAGAACTTATTTATTACACTAGGATATATTTGACTGAGATGATGAGAGAGTCTGGGTGGAAGAGGGATGAAGGCTCTGTTCATTATGTCACAGCCAAAGACTCATTCATACTTTGAGAGTGGTTGGGACAGGAGGTGTCAGAAATATTAACAGGGTTGTAATGGAAGCAGTTTGAGAACAGACTAAAGGGAGTGGGCTACGAGCCAAGAGACTGATTAGGGGCCCAGAACAAGCTGTTGGCGAGTCAGGCAGCAGCAAGTGCAGTAGTGAATGGAATAGGGGTGGCAAGGACTTCCTTAGGGGTGAGTGAGTGGACTTTTACATTGTATTCCCCAGGAAGCAGGAGACAAGGGATGGGGGGTGAAAACCTAGGAGTTGACTTCTGTGCAAGAATGGGAAGTAGGACTCATGTCCATGGCCACTGGTGCCCTTCTGTTTGTCCATCATGACCTCTGACCATCTATTGACACATTCCTTCATCTGGACCCAGCCCCCTGCCTCCCCAACACCTGCTGCTAGAATGAACTCTACAGCATCTTCTCAGCCCTGTGACAGCCACCTGCTTCTGGTATCTTTTCTTCTACCTGCAGCTCTGTCCTCTATCTCATCAACAGACTCCATTTACAGTTCTATTTGGCAAATTCTGAAGCCTTTTGAGCTCTACTCAACTATCTTTAACGCTTTGAAGCCATTCTGTAACCCACAATATACATATGTACAGATATAGTTGCTACATAGTATGTGATGCTAGTTATATTAATTATTAAGGTTGGAATAAAAGAAGCTCTGTCCACCTTGGCAGGGTGACCAAGAAGGCAGAATTGCCTGGCAAACGGCTGCCCTTGAAACTAGCATGCTATGGAGAGAATCTGCTGCTATTCAATAGGTTCTGACCTTGTGGGCAGACACAAATACTCTTCTGTCCCTTACATAGCATTCTCATAAGGGAAATTGCTCAAAATGATAGGTTAGAGTCAGAATCAGAGTCTGAACCCACACTCTCAGGATCTAAGGCTTCCAGTCTCTTCTTGAGCAGAGCCTTTCTCCTTGGCTTTCTTTGTAAAGAGCACACAGAAGACTAGAGCAGGTGATACTACTGCTGCAGCCCCAGGTCTGCCAAGGAAGCTACTCTGCTCTGGAAGCATTGCCATTGTTAGGGTTGTACTTTAAGCTTCACAGATAAAATGCTAGGGCATTTACAGTGGTATCAGTTAATTGTGAAAGTGACCTTTTCTTGAGCTGCCTTGTTGGATCAGTCAATAACCAATAACGTACATACCCATCAGGCTTGAGGCTCCGAGTTCAAATCCCCAGCACTCATATAAAAGTACACTTGTCATTCCAGCACTGGGAAAATAGAGATAATTGATGTGCTGGCGAGGCATCCTGGCCTAAGTGTAAACTTCAGGTACAGGGAGAGACCCCATCTCAAAAAGTAAAGTGGGCAGGGTATAGGAGTAAAAGCACATACTGCCCAGGCAGTATGACCTGGGCTCAGTTCCCAGTACCATGTTAGGCGGCTTACAAAATTCTGTAACTGAAGCTCCAGAGGCTGCAATGCCCTCTTCTGGCCTCAGCAGGCATTGAACACATATGAACACAAGCACACACAGACATGTAAATAAGAACAAAGAAAGTCTTAAAACTGAGAAGAGAAATTTGCTGCATGTCTTCTGTCAGATCTGCAGAGGAAGCAGTTGCCTGAACATTCTGGCAAAGAGCAGGTGACCCATCTAAAATGAACCAGACATCACGGGAAAATGCTTAACACCAAGACTGCTTCTGATCTCTGAGCATTACAGTCCACAGTAGGGCAAGCTCACACTTTATTTCTCTTTTTGTTGTGTTTTGTTTTGTTTTGTCTTTGTCTGAGTTGAAACTACAGAAGCACCAAGCTGCTGATAACTACTGAATACCTTAGGAACCAAAGGTTATGGTATTTGGAAAACACAGCATAGCTACAAATAATTTTTATGTTATAGGGTTTAAACTTTTTTTATTGTTTCTGAGAATGAAGTAACCATAGACCTATCAGCCACTCTCTGACCAATGCTTTCACTTCCTTAATGCAAGAAGGAAAACATTCTGAAAAATATATGAGCAGATATGGTTTTCTGCATATTTAAAATGAAATTGCTCAATCCATCAAGATATTTTCCCTAAGAGAACTGATTGGAAAGGAAGGCGTGTGTCTTTTGCTTTTGAGAGAAGCCTGAGTGATACTGTAAATCGACTCTCATTTTCTGAGCTGTCTGTTTGGAAGGAAGTTTTCATTACTCCCTCTGATATGCTCTGGTGACTTTCCATTCTGTAGGATTCTCTCACTTTACCCATTGACCCAGTGCCCCTTCCTCCACATGCCTTTTGCATATGACTTTAGTAGCATGCATGCCTGCTGTTTCTCTCCAGGTGATGTTCTTGACACACTGAAGCTGTTCAGTCTGACTATTGTGATACTGACAGTAGGGTGACTTACTGGAATTTTCCATCCTCCCCTATGCCTGAATAGAAACAAAATATTTCCACAAGGGCTGGAAATATACCACAAGGGCTGGAGAGATGGCTCAGCAGTTAAGAACACCTGCTGCTCTTCTAGAGGACCAGAGTATGATTTCTAGTACATATGGCAGGCCGCATACAACTTCCTATAACTCCAGCTTCAGGAGACCCAATGGCCCTCTTCTAGCCTGTGCATCTTCACACACATGGCTATATTCATGCATATTCATAAATACACATAAATAAAGTGCATAATTAAGAGTATAAAATCTCCAATGAAAGGCCCACCAAAATGGCACAGTGTATAAAGGTAAATCCATATTCCTGCAGGTTGTCCTCTGAGCTCTACATGCTCAGCATGGCATCCATACTCTCACAAATGCATCACAGTAAGTTAATGAAACACAATACACTTTTTTCCAGTTTCAAATTAGGACATGAAATTGTGAAAGGCATCTTTATAACCTTAGTATTCATTTTACTTGCCTCCATGCATGAACTTAAAAATCAGTAGATTTTCTGAAATATAGCTCTATAAGCCTAAATATCCATATTCAGTAACATGTTAATATGCAAGTGTCTACCTAAAAATGACAATATGAGTTTGAATATTGAGCAAAGTTAGGAGTAAGACAGTGAGCAAAAGGAGTCCAGATAGAAAGATGCTTGCAAAAAGATGATGGGCAGCTGCTGTAAGGAGACCCACACCCACTTCAACCCATGACCAAACTGGGACAACCTGAGAAAGATTGTATATATTGTGAGTCTCGGTCATAACCAGAAATATACATAAACCTTTATAAATCCTTTCTGAGAAAAACGAAGGACTGAATAAAGGAATGAATTGAGGAAGGGGGGAATTCTTCCTTGAAGAAGAGTTACAATTAGTAAGGAAGGAGTGACAGGGACAGAAAAGTAACCACAAGGGACCTGAACTGCTCAGTGCTGCAGGCCTCCTCCTGTGCACATGGGAGAGGAGAAGCTTAAGGTGGAAGAAAGCAGGCATAACTGTAGGATGTGCCAAGGAAGTGTTTACTAAAAGATGGAGAAACCTCTCAGTCTCAAGTACTTGTTCTACGGCCTGAGAATTGAGTTTGCATTCCAGGCATTTTGGTGCCCAGTTATAATCTGAACCCCAGAAAAGAGACAGGACCTTTGGGGTCCACTGGCCAGCCTAGTTTACTTACTTAGCTAGTTCTAAATTCAATAAGAAGCTCTGTCATAAAAATCAAGATACACAGCTCCTCATAAAAGAACACTTGAAGTTGACTTCTGGCTCTACATACAAGCACAAAATGTGCATGCATACCTACATGCACACACAAGAACCTGAACATCTAAGTAAGCACCTGAACACACACTATCATGCCCCCTCACACCTATTAATTACAAAGCAAGCAACCCCAACGAAAGCTCTCTAACCCAGTGATCCCTACAGCTACTTACTCAACAAAGAGACAGTGTTGTGATCACCACTAAGACAAGGCACTGTTTTTAAACATCCAGTAACTCAGGTGAGTCTTATGACTTTAAGCCTATGGCTTTATCTTGCTGTGAAAGGGCCATTGTCCAAGGCCAGGGTGTGCTTATGTTTGGAGTGGTCCTGTCCTGGCAGTGTGACATTGATTTGTTTGTAATCAATTTCATCTGAAGCCTTTATACACCTGACTTTTCCACTTAAGTCTCTAAGTTCAAACCTGTCAGTGTGAATACACTTTGCTTTATTCCCTTGTTTTCATAGCTTCCCGTTGCTGACTAACAAATCATTCCAGAACTCAGAGGCTTAAAACATCAGTGAACACCAACTACTGTGATTCTCGTGGCTCCATGTTTAGGTCTTCCATAAAGTGGTGATCAAGTTGTCTTCTGGACAAGAAGATCTGAAACTCCCTTGGGACTGGCAAGTTGACTTCTAAGATGACCAGGTTGTACATCTGAAAGGCAGATGGAGCTGGTGCTAGGAGAGTTCACATCTCCACAGTGAGGCTTGAGTGAGTTCATGAGAAGGCTACCATGTCACATACCTAGAATATCATAGATCTGAAAGCCAGGCTGAAGGTGTTGTGCTGTCACCGGGCCCAATATGGAGCCTCAACCTGTCTCCTGCTCAGCAGTCATGTCCTGCCTGCTCATCTTCCTGTTGTTGACAATCCATTCTATTTATTCTTGCAAAGCTCAGAGTTGCCTCAGTGACAGCATCTCAGAGGCAGCTTTGATTCAGCACCAGCAGGAGTTTCAGGCACTGGGATGTCTCTACACTTGGCTTCTCAAGGGGGCCTGCTAATGGTCATGGTGCTTCTAGGATGGCAAGAGAGATGAAGATGTTAATGACACCCCTCATCTCACTGTTCTTGTCTGATATTTCATCTGCATTGTTTTAGCCTAGTTGTTTCCATGACCACCTCTAAGTAGCTTTCTAATGTTCACTATCTGCTGTAATCAGAAGCACCAAAAATGCTTTAATCAGACACAGATCCCATCAAATTTTACATTTCTAAGACATTTTTAGTTGCTGCTTATGGTACCTTTTCTGAACCTTTGAACTTGGATCTTAGCAATGAGAATTCTGTTTGGGGGTAGTGTCTTAGTCAGGGTTTGTCTTCCTGCACAAAACATCATAACTGAGAAGCAAGTTGGGGAGGAAATTATTCAGCTTACACGTTCACACTGCTCTTCATCACCAAAGGAAGTCAGGACAGGAACTCACACAAGAGAGGAACTTGGAGGCAGTAGCTGAGGTCGAGGCCATGAGGGACGTGCTTCCCTTGGCTTGCTCAGCTTGTTTTCTTTTCTTTTTTTTTTTCTTCAATTTTTATTAGAAATTTTCTTCATTTACATTTCAAATGTTATCCAGAAAGTTCCCTAAACCCTCCCCCATCCCAGCCCTGCTCCCTTACCCACCCACTCCCACATCTTGGCCCTGGCACTCCCCTGTACTGGGGCATATACAGTCTGCATGACCAAGGAGCCTCTCTTCCCAATGATGGCCAACTAGGCCTACTTCTTCTATACAGGCAGCTAGAGACATGAGCTCTGGGGGTACTAGTTAGTTCATGTTATTCTTCCACCTCTAGGGTTGAAGACCCCTTCAGCTCCTTGGGTACTTTCTCTAGATCCTTCCTTGGGAGTCCTGTGTTCCATCTATTAGCTGACTGTGAGCATCCACTTCTGTGTTTGCCAGGCACTGGTATAGCCTCCCACGAGACAGCTATATCAGGGCCCTTTCAGCACTATCTTGCTGGCATATGCAATAGTGTCTATGTTTGGTGGCTGATTATGGGATGGATCCCCGGCTTCAGCAGTCACTGGTTGGTCCATCCTTTTGATTCAGCTCCACACATGATCTCTGTAACTCCTTCAATGTGTGCTTTGTTCTTAATTCTAGGAAGGGGTGAAGTGTCCACATTTTGATCTTCATTCTTCTTGAGTTGTTTTCTTATTGAACCAAGGCTACAATCACAGCAATGGCACCATCCACAAGGGGCTGGGCCCTCCCTCTTTGATCACTAATTGAGAAAATGCCTTGCAGCTGGATCTCATAGAGGCATTTCTGCAAGGGAGGCTCCTTTCTGTATAATAAGTCTAGCTGTGTCAAGTTGACACATAAAACCAGCCAATACAACTGACCACTTGTCAACTTGACACACAAACACAACCTTTACTTTCTTATTCATCCCTAAGATCTAAATAACTTTAGAAGTCCCACAGTTTAACAAATTCTTATATATTAAAATATCCAATCTCTTCTGAAATTCAGTCTTTTAACTGTGGGCTCCACTAAAATACTTTTTATTCTAAGAGGGAAAATATCAGGTCAAAATTAAAATTGAAATCAAACTCTAACCACCCAGTGTCTGGGATCCACTCACAATCTTCTTAGCTCCTCCAAGGGCTTGGGTCACTTCTTCAGCTCTCTCCTTTATAGAACACACCTTGTCTTCTAGGCTCTAACTGCCTGTACTCCACTGCTGCTGCTGTTCTTGGTAGTCATCTCATGGTACTGCTGTCTTCTGCTGCAACTAGACTGCACTTTCACAAATAGCCTGGGCCTTCAACTGCCACTGAGACTGCACCTTCACCAATGGCCTCTCCTGGCCTCTCACAGTGCCAAAAATCAGCTACTACTCCTTCATGTTTCAGACTAGTACCATCTGGGTGACTCATATACATTACCAAATCTGGCTGCCAACACGAGGTACAACTGTGGCTGCCTCTGGAACACAGCTCCTCTGTACTCTCAGGAAACACTTCCCAGAAGATTTCACCTTAGCAATGTTGGTCTCTTCTTAATCACTGCTAATTTCTTAGCTCCAACTAACAAGCATTAATCGTTCTGTATTAGTAACAATGTAAAAATTAGTAGCAAAGGTTTCACAGTAGTAGTTCTGGTGTCTTGTTAATCACAGTTGATTCTTTAGCCACAGCTCACCAAAACCACAGAATATTCCCAATCAAAATAGTAATTGCCCTGGTAAGAGTATTTAATCTTCCCTCTAAAATTTCACACACCAGGCCTCCATCATTTGTACTGTTCTCAACATTATCTTCCAAGGTCCTGCAGAACATCCCACAGAGCTCTTAACACCCAATGGCTCTTCTAGCCCAAAGTTCCAAAGTCCTTCCACAGTCCTCTCCAAAACATGGTTAGGTTATCACAGGAATACTGCACTCCTGGTACAAATTAATCTTCGTCAGGGTTTCCATTCCTGCACAAAACATCATGACCAAGAAGCAAATTGGTGAGGAAAGGGTTTATTCAGCTAGCACTTCCACATTGCTGTTCATCACCAAAGGAAGTCAGGACAAGAACTCACATAGGGTAAGAACTTGGAGGCAGAAGTGGATGCAGAAGCCATGGAAGAATGGCTTGCTCAGCTTACTTTCTTGATCACTAATTGAGAAAATACCTTACAGCTATCTCTGTGAGACTGTGAAAGGCAGCCTGAAGGGAAGAAGAGCTTAATTGGCTAAACCTTTCAGGCCTTTATGTACCTCATTAAAATGGAGATCTATTTTGAGGTTAAGTGATCTGTAATCACATCCTCTACCTGTGGAGGAGTTTGGGGCATTTCCCTACATGACTGATGGACACAGAATTATGGAGAGCTGAGGCCTCAGGTCAGGAGCCTGGTGTCTAGGAGTGTGGCAGGCAAATGCCTTCCATGCCTGGCAGTTATCTGCTGGGTCTCCAGAGTTTAAACCTAGCTCAACCAGAAAACAGGCTGCCTGCCCAAGCAAGCCTAGGACATTCTTGTCCCTTCTGCCCCAGGCTAGAGTCAGCCGATGCCCCCCCCCCACTTCATTCTCAGCTTTTCCAGTGGCACCCAGGGGCATCTGCATTGTCCAAGAGCTAGAAGCTGCTGTCCCTGGCCTCTGTGTGGCCTGGAGACCCACAAGCTGGCTCCTGTCAGTTCCCTGGGGACCTCAGACTGTGCCTTTCCACCCCCAGAGTGGGGCCTTGTAGCTTCTCACAGTTTGATACCCACCCAGTTGCTTGGGGTGCATATAGTCAAACTTCCTGTGTCCTGCCTCACCCAGCAGCCTGAGCCTTGGGCCGGATGAGGACAATCCACTTTAACCCCAGATCTCATGGAGGCATTTCCTCAAGGGAGGCTCCTTTCTCTGTGACAACTCTAGCTGTGTCAAGTTGACATACAAAACCAGCCAGTAAGATGGCAAACAGGAGCATGTGATGGTTTGAGGAATGCAAAATAAACATTTGAAGAATGTATGTGACTCAGTTACAAACCACACCAGGCTTATATGGACATTTACTGCTCTTTTATTCAGCCTACATACTGGGAAGTTGTCCATACTGTGACACAGACTCCAGTGAAAAGCCAGGGATCTGGCTGCATGTGTCTTTTGGTAGAGATAATGTTTCACACTGGGCTGCCCTACCTTCCCTACACCAGCTTTGGGTCTGCATAGTTGTGTGGACAGCAGCTACCTACCCAGAGATGCTGCCTGACAGATGAGGGTGAAAACCAGGATCAGGAAAACAATCTTTGTTGTAAAACCTGAGGAGAAAGGATGACTGTTAAGATCTGTAGAACTGTTCATGCTCCCTGCTGTCACTGTCCACTGAGCAGATCTACTGAATGTCATGGCATTTAAAATTCGATGAATGAGGTGGCAAGACAGAGAGCCAGAGATGGCAAGACAGAGAGCCAGAGATGGCAAGACAGAGAGCCAGAGATGGCAAGGCAGAGAGCCGGAGATGGCAAGGCAGAGAGCCAGAGATGGCAAGACAGAGAGCCAGAGATGGCAAGGTAGAGAGCCAGAGATGGGCACTGTCAGTGTTGGTGACTGCTGAGCTTCAGTTTGCCTGAGTCCTCATAAAGATCAAGAACCAAGACAGAGCATAGTCCCAGGAAAAACAACTTGAGGGCTTTTTATACGTGGAGAGGAGAGGGGGAGAGACAGAGACAGAGAGAGAGAGAGAGAGAGAGAGAGAGAGAGAGAGAGACAGAGACAGAGACAGAGAGATTGAGGGGAGAGGAAGAGAAGAGAGGGAGAGGGCTAGGAAGGGATAATCAGTGTCTCCCCTTCTCCCAGAACATATAAAGCACACCCACCTCAGGGAGGATTTTCATTATAACAAATTATTTTTGAGGACAAGGACACGTTCCAAGTCTGTGACAGTTCTGAATCATATCAAAGAAATTATTTTTCTATCTCATTAAAACAAGAGAATTAATTTAAGCCATTCAGTTACATCTAAGGACCCAGAACAATTTTTCTTGTTTTCCTTTAAGAAAATATAAAGGAAGAAAAAAAATAATGAGCTCTTCTTGATATCACTGTATGTTGGAGTGAGTATTACTTTTTTTTTTAATTAATTCTTTTTAAGCAGCACAAAAGGAGAGAGATGGGTTTTGAAAAGTGAAACAAAATGCTCCTAATAGTTCCTCGTTTGATAAAATTTTAGAACATTATTGAAACAAATCTGTCTCTCATACATCTGTGTGCTGAGTTTCTGTGTGTATCATAGTGGGTGGAGCTATGAATAGGGAAGGGGCCCACAGAGTGAGGAAGTCTCTGTGTGTGGAGCTTTCATCTACAACCATAATTAAAGCAAGCTATGGTAAGGTTTATGAGAACCTGTGGAAAGAAGCTAAAGAGCAAACAAAATAAAAAGATGAAATAATCTTTTTAGGTAGATGGATGAACGGATAGACAGACAGACAGACAGACAGACAGGTAGATTTAACTTTCACAGATATTCCTGGGATGCATTCGTGGGGGAAGCTTGTGAGCTGGCAGTACCAAAGGGCTATGCTCTGATTTGTCTGGTCATTTTCATAATTAGCCTGGTTCTCACATCTGCTCAAGGTCTTTCAACAAGTTTGTTTTGACTAACAAATGTGAAGGAAACAGGACTTCACGGGGCAACACAATTACTGAGAGTGGGCAGTATCGGAAATCTCTCAAGAAAAGTGAGTATTCTTCCTCGGTTTGACAGGAGCAACAGACAAGTGATAATTTGCTAAAAATCAGTTGCAATGTAGAAGTGGAAGTCACTTTTAATTTAATGAGTTTAACTGTAAACTCACAAAAAATTATAGTGAAAATAAACTATGATATGATAGTATTGGAGGAGAAAGTTGGATTGGTTAGTGACTTGTTTGTTAAAATTGACATAAAATAGTGTTGCCTGGATAAAGAGAGAACTTCAATTAAGGAATTGCCTCCATCAGATTGAACAGATTGACCTGTAAATGAGTCTGTGGGGGCATTTTCTCAGTTAATGATTTATGTGGAAGGTGGGTGACACCACCCCTGGGGAGGAGGTTATAGGTACTATGAGAAAGCCTCCTGAGAAAGCCTTGGGGAGCAAGCCAGTAAGCAGTTCCTGGGGGAACTGATGCGGAGCCTTGAGTTCCTGCCTTGGTTTCCCTTGATAAGGAACTATAATCTATAAGATAAAATAAACGCCTTCTATCCTGAGCTGCTTTGGGGCAGTGTTTTACAACAGCAAGAGAAAATAAAACCAAGGCAAGAGCGATACCATTGTCATTGGCCTCCATCTATCCAAGGTCTGGAAGAAACATGGCTTGATGCTAAATACTGTCAGCTTTGAAAAGCTGTGAAGAGGAAAGACAGAAGAAAGGTATTGACACAGCGAGTTTCCCTTTTGGGCAAAATAAAAAGAGAGCCTCTTATGAGTTTCAAGGTCATGTTCAGCCACATGCACAGTTGTTCTGCCTCTCAGTAGAACCTTCCTCTGTTCCTCAGATCATGCCATCTTTCACCATGGCCTATGCCAATGCTGTTGTCTCTTTTTAGAGCATTCCTCACACATACTTCAGTCTGCTAGCACACATATGCACAGCTGTTAAAAATATTTGAAAAACTGTAAGATGAGATGGATCTTCTCATTGTTTTCTTTTGTTTTGGAAAAATGTAGTAATTTTTAAGAAGTTATTAATCTTACCAAGAAATGGCTCCTCAGTTATCATTTTAAATGGCACCTTCCCATGGGTGGCATTTTAAATGAAGCAATGAACAAATGTTTCTGCCACTTACTGTAATTCTAATAAGTTAATAACAATTGATATTTAAAGATCTCTCCGGAGGCCTTTAGGGCTGTGAATGGTCCTGAGACCATGATGCTTTTAAAAACAATGACACAGAAAGAAATGGAAAGTGATGCAGCATCTGCTGTGGCTGGAAGAGTGGGAGGCTCTGTGATGTAGAGAGCCTTTGCAAGGGGCTGCAGACCATGCCGTCTGGATGGACTTGTGTTGAACCTGTATCCCCTGAGTTAGAATAACTACATTAAAATTCTCCTCCCACTCGGCCACCAGCTCAGTCTTTGCCTATTTTATTTTATTTTTTTCTGCTCAGTGCATGCATGTATAAGCTAGTCTGAGATGACAGTTATCTATGGATTCCTTACCTTGGAAGAACAGAGAGAGATTCAAATGGCCTCTCCACAATGAGAGAGGCAAGTGGGACGATGGAAGGTGGGCTGGAAACACAGATGCCACTGCTTTGCCCTTTTTGTCCCATGGCAATACCTGAGTCCTTAGTGTTCCTAACCATATGCAGTACACCCAGATGAATCTCAATGTCAGATAAACAGAAAATATTTCATTTGGTGTAACTACGTTCCCACTAATGCATTCTCCTCCGACTAAATTCACCGAGTCTCAAAACTCTAGCTCCTTGGGAATAAACATTATGCGGCTCAGTGAGCAATTTTTGTTTCATTCATTGCTTTTCAAAGTATATACTAAGTGCTTTGCACTTTGAAAGGATATGAAGAGATCAGTATAGTTTCAAAAGATTATGCAAAGACACTTTATCCTAATGAAATTGGGTGGTGTTGATGGTATTGATAGAAGTGTTCATTGAAATAGGGTGATACGTACTCCCTGGGGAAGATGTCTTTCCATGCTGCAACTTTTCTATTAAGAATATAGTTTCTACAATGCACACATTGAAAGAGTTAAAGGGAGCATTTGTGCAGCTCAATCCAAAGGATGGTCCCAACGACTGCGGCTGCCAGGGATCCATCCCACAATCAGTCACCAAACATAGACACTATATCATATGCCAGCAAGATGGTGCTGAAAGGGCCCGGATATAGCGGTCTCGGGGGAAAACATACCAATCCCTGGCAAACANCACACACACACACACACACACACACACACACACAACAATGATAAAGAAGAGGATATGATTTTGACAAAGAGTTGGATAGACTGGGAGAAACTGTGAAACAAGAGGGGAGAAAATTATATAAATACAGTACTCAATGTATTGAATTCTCACAAAATCAAAATTCTTAAATTGAATAAAGGAAAATTATTGGTCAATCAGAGAGGTGGTAGGAAGGCCAATGTATCCTGACCCCAGTGAGTGAGGAGGCTTGTCTGTTCCAAAGGGACAGCGACATGTGCACAGAGTATTAGTCTAGTATTAGACTCCTCTCCTTAAACTATATTTCACAGCCCCATGTGGGGGTATAATTGAGTATGGAGGTTGGAAAAATTGATGACAGCAGTAAATATCTCCAACCAGTACAATAACCAAGACTTAATTTGAAACAAAATGTCCTGAGCTGGTGATGTTCCTAGCAGCACACATCTGTGCTGCCCTGTGCAGCACCACTGCAGCCTTGCTTCTGAAGTCCCAGCATGAACATACTGCACATTGCACGCTGTCATGCCAGGTAATGCTAGCCTGCACTTATCTAGAGACCCTTGCCTCTGGTCCTAGATTATTGTGTATGATAAATGTTACAATGTTTTACTGCACAAAAAAAATTTTCTTCTCCTGTAGAAACATAATGGTTCAGTTACAAAAAAACACACTTTGATACTTTTATTGTTTAAAACTTTCATGTATTTATATAATGAGTCCCAGACTTTTTTGGTTTGTTTTGTTTTGGTTTTTTAAGACAGAGTTTCTCTGTGTAGCCCTGGCTGTCCTGGCACTCACTTTGTAGACCAGGCTGGAGTTCCAGACTTTTACATCATTCTATTAACATTTCTCAGTCCCTTCCCTCTTTCTCTGGAGCCGTTCTTCTCAATCAATGCCCTTTCTACTTTTACATCTTCTTTTTATGTGCAGCAATTGGGTTTAATTGGAGCTTCATGTCTGTGTATGGTTGGGGCCCATTTCCTAAGCAAGAGAAACTACAGAATATGACACACAATTGTTACTTGCCAGTAGCCCCTCATGGAGGGATGGGTCTCGTGTCCTCCCTCTATTCATGAAGAAATGCTGAGGAGCCAGTCTTGTGGTGATCTTGTGCAGATGACCATAGAGGCAGTGAGTTCATGGCTACATAGGCTATGTTGTGTCCAGGTAGCATATTTTTTACTGCATATCTCCCCATTCTCAAACTCTCACACCGCAAACCCCTTCTGCAATGTTCCCAGAGCCATGGTGTAGTAATCCAGCTGCCTCATGGCTGGGAATAAGAGCTTTCTCAGTCTTACAAGCCAACTTACAAAGTTAACCTTCTGGATGGACATGGTAGTGTATATCTTTAATCTCAGCACTCTAGAGGCAGAAGTAGATCTCTAAGTTTGAGGTAAGCCTGGTTTACAGAGAAGTTCCAGGACAGTCAGGAGAAACAGACACAGAAAGTCCCTTTCTTGAAAAACAAAACAAACAAAACAAAACAAAACAAAACAAAGTTAACCTTCTACCTATCACAAATGAGCTGATTTTCTTGTTACATGATTATAAATTAAGTATCTGCTATCAACTTTTCTGGCAATTAGTATGTTTTGTGAATATGATCAAATATACTATGTGTGTACATACATAAATGTATATATGTAGTTATATGTATGTGTTTAAGAGATGGGCTTATTTGAGGAATGCAAGCTGTGTACAAATGCACAGTATGGCTGTCTGATGTGCAGTAGTGATGCCCTGGGAATCTGTTGTGTCTCCCACTCCATAGTGATACAAGGATGGACATGGTATAAGCACATACCATTAATTCTTTCTATGACAATCAAATGTTAGTTCTTGGACATGGATAAGGTTTAGACACTTGCTGTACCACCCTAGGGCCTGTAGTTAGCCAGACACTATTGTGTACTCAAATTGTGTTCAGGGGTAGATTTCATGTTAATTGTTTTTTATCACAGACACAAATCTGCAAATGAACTCAAAATAACCATAGGTGTGTGTGTATGTGTTGTGCAGTGTGTGTAGTGACAATATCACAGGTCTTTATATTTCCAACCTCATTAAAGTGTATTTATTAACTATGTATGTTTAGGTATGTTTAATGTATCTGTAATTTCAGTGGTAGGCAGGAAGAAACAGGAAAATCCCTGGGGCTCACTTGCCATCCCATCTAGCAAAGTTGGTAAGCTCCATATTCAGTGAAAACCTGTCCCAAAACATAAGGAGAGCAATTGAGGAAGACTTGTTACGTTGGCCTTTGGCCGCCACACACATGTGTACATGGGTGTATACCTATGTGTATATTATGTATGTATATGTATACATCTGTTTGTCTGCATATATATATATATATATATATATATATATATATATATATATATANAGTCTCACCATCTTGCAGGATACTGTCTGTCCTGTGCTTGCTATTGAAGAGATGAACTTTCAGTTTCCTGTTTCTGCATCTTCATGCACCTGCTACCCTGCATCCCTGCTCCGAAGGAGTCGATGGTGGTTCCTCTCGAACCAGAAGTCAAAATAAACTTTTCCTTCCCTACGTTAATTTGTCATGGTGTTTCTATCATTGCAAAATCCAAAATCCAAGTAACTAATACAGCAGCAGCAGAAAGAGTTCTTACAGTCATTCATACATGAAGACGTGACAGTCATAGTGGCTGACACACCATGATGAACTTCCTATGTGCCAGCATCTGTTGCTCAGTGTCCAGTTGCCATGTTCCCCTGCACAGACATCAGGCTGAGGAAGGGGCCATTGCTATTTGTCTACCAAATATAAGAGACTGGGCTGTAATTAAATATTAAAGTGAATATTCTGCTTTTGTAACCTGTTTCAAACTCAGTCCACCAGGGAGGCAGGTCCTCATCAGAGACCAGCATCAAGAGTGGAAGAAAGGAAGACAGTAAGGAAGCTCTCTGGAAGAGAATCCCCCTCCTTTTCTCAATCAGAAGTTCCTTTTAGGTGACCAGTGTGGTCCATTGAAGTGATTCTCATGAGCAATGCAAAGGAAAGTAAGAGGCAGAAAGCACAGTTGCCAGGAAGAATGACCTTCGCAGGAGTCCTCAGCTGGCTGTTTCAATGTTTAGCTTTGAATTGAGGCTAGTTTTAAACATCATTTTTGTTCCTTTTGCAAGCGAACCCCAGTCCTCCTGCCCACACAGCACCATCTTTGAAAATGAGAGCCTGGGGAGAATGCAGAGGCACAATGAGGATGTGGAAATGTTCCCTCTCCCACCCACTCAGCAATTTGAAAGCAGCTCTTGGATGTTTCTATAGGTGAATTCTTCCTTGCTTGCATTATAACTGAAGTTGTGTGAGCCCCAGATCATGGGGATGCCAGCTCAAAATCATGCGATGTGGGAAGACCATGAAAAGGGACTGGCTCTGGTGACATGACCTGGCTCAGGATTCAGCAGGCACTCACAAATGCAGTTAAATCTAGATTTTGCCTAGGTAAATTCTAATGAAATATAATGATCAAAATCTGCCAATGCCAGGTGGTTCTGCAGGTGCAGTTCTGTAAGTATCTGTTGAGATTTAACATCTACCTGAAGGTTCTGACGGGTTCAAAGGAGAGCAGCCACCCCCATGCCCTGAGACGTGCTTGAATTTTTGCACCTATAAGACAAGAACGGAGGTAATCTATATAACACTTGAAGTGGCTTTAGACTACCTATTACCTATGTGTCGATTTTAAATTTATTTATTTTATGTGCATGAGTGTTTTGCCTGCATGTTTGTATGTGAGCCTTGTGCCTGAATGTCTGTGTGTGTACCTTGCACAGCCTGGTACCCACAGAGCTCAGAAGAGAGCATTTGATCACTAAGAATTGTAGTTATAGGTGGTTGTGAGCTATCTTGTGGGTGCTGGGAACTGAACCTAGATCTTCTGTATGAACAGGAAGTTCTCTTACTCACTGAGGCCTTTCTACAGACTATATGAATTATTTTGGACAGTTACTGGCATGTAATAAGTACTATAGAACAGTAGAAATTGTTGTAACCATTAATATCTAAAATATAACACATTCTAATGAGTTCCATATAATTATACAATATCTGATAATTAGTTATTATAATACATTATAATTAATTACTAGATTATAAATAGCTATAACTATAATACGTCATGTAGTAATATAATTGAGATAATTTCTGAAATTCTATAACACTACAAGTCATACAGTAATTAATATTAAACACATATATTTATGTGAACAAAAGCATTGACTTTAAATGATGAGAGAGAGTTAAATGTAATTTATGATACCTTTTCCTAGCATCTCAGCATATAGTGTGTGAGCTCACTAGGAATATGAACTCACGTTTCTGTTTGAATATTATTTCTGTCAGGATGAACAAATGTAGGACCATCTACTGGAACATGGGAAGCCTCTTGGGCACCTCATTCCTGCACAAAACTGACTCTCTCCCTCAAAAGCCACCAATTGTCAATATAGTCCTTCAACCAGAGGGTCAGACAATAAACTTCTTAACTTCATTTGGGCCAAACTGTCTGTCGGACAGATACTCAACACAGGCAGCAGTAGTCAATTTTAAATGGATGTAGATGTACCCATAAATTGACAAAAGCAGATGCAAGAGTTGTATTTTGCCTATACTTTCCTAGAGGGCAGAGTCTGGGTGAGCAGGTGAAGATGGCAGTGCTTGAAGCCCTGTCAGTGACCTTAACAGTGGGCTTCAAAGCCCTGGAGCTAAGCAGAGCCCTTAGGACTCACTGACAATCTTTAAATATTCTCAGTCACGTGAGTGAATCTAGACACAGAGACTGGCACAGACATTCCTGAAGCTCAGATCTAACTACCAGTATTCTACTTCATGGAGGATGTGGGTCAATGTATTTATTCTGGAAGCTTGAAAATAATTTGAAAATCACTGTAATGTCAGCAATTACAGAAGAAATTGAAGCAGGGATTGAAAGCAGAGCATTGAGATGGTGAGTTCACAGTAAATATACCATGTTCTAATAAAGTACACTGAGGAGTTCACAGAGGTGAGTGATGCTGCTAAGCCTATTAGTTATGGTGAAATGTCCATTTTATATAAAGAAAGTAAGAAGAGGCTAGGCAGCAGAGTTCTAACTTACAACCAGAGTCTCATTCGAAGTCTCTGTTTTTTTAAACTCCATTTAGGATAGATGTGTATATGCCTATCAATGTGGAAATCACTAGATTTACTAGTAGCATAAAATATTATTTAATCTTCTCTTTAGATATAATAAGCTGGGCATGGTAGCACATGCCTTTAATTCCAACACTAGAGAGACTGGGGTGGTCAGGTCTTTGAGTTCTAGACCAATCTGGCTTACAAAGTGAGGTACAGGCCAGCCAGAACTGCATAGTCAGGCCCTGTCTCAAAAACAAAACAAGCAAACAAATTGGAGTATATACTCACAAGTCCATGCCTAAAGTCCCAGACCCATGTGCACATCCAAGCATCCAGGGAGAGAGAATTGTCCAGCTGTTAGGTATTCAAGAGCCATTCTGATCTTGTTGGTGGAATCGTTTTTCTTTCCAGGATGTCATCACCAGAGAGATCTTAAACTGAGCTTTCAGCAAGCTACTCCTCTGCTCTTATAGCCCCAGCTGACACTGCAGGTGGAGATATCCCTACTACAAAGTGCGGGCTCAGAGCTGAGGTCATGCTGTGCAGAAGACTGTGTGAGGCCCATAATGATGAGTTCACTGGTGATTCTGGTAAAGGCATCATAGGAAGGGAGGAAGATCAGCCTCTGAGGTGTATACATGAACACAATGAGTATAATATCTGCACACAGTATAATAATGTCATGCAGTTAATATGCTGACAGGTGACTGTACAATTTCTCCTGGGTGGTGTTGGTATCAGAGGCTCAACACTCCCTCTGATATTGTCAGTGGAATCTAAGCTAGTTTTCATGAAGAACAGACTACAGTGTTTGATCTGTATCCATCTCTGATACTGGGCTATGCTGTGTTCACCTCTGTGGCTATGATAAAATACCCCAACAAAAAGCAACACAGAGGAGAAAGTCTTCATTCCAGCTTACAGTACCAGGTTACAGTTCATCATTGTGTAAAAATGGAGGCAGGAACTTCAAACAGCTAGCTATATCACATCCACAGTCAAGAGCAAAGAGAAAAGGATGTGTGCATTCTCATTTGCCTGCTTGTGCTCAGTTCGATGTCTCCACTCCTGTTTAGGGAGTCTTGCCTAGGGAATGAACCCACAGTAGCCCAGGTGTGACCCCGTCATTTAATTTAATTAAGACAATTCCCCACAGACACACAGGTCAACCCAATGGTGACTATCTCTCATTGAAACTTGCTTTCCAAGGCACTTAAAGAAAGAAGAATTGTTTTGGTTTACACTTTAAAGAGCTATAGTCCTTCACAGTGTGGGTGCGGGGTGGGGGAAGGATGGTGGCAGGAATATGAGGCAGCTGGTCACACTGCATCAGGAGTCAGGAAGCAGAGAGAAGAATGCTGCTGTTCACCTTGCTTTCTTTCTCTGTCATTTTACGCTGTCAAGTGTCCTAACTTGAGGAATAATATTGCCTATAGTCAGGATGAATCTTCTGCCTAAGTTAAGCCTTCCTAGAAACTCCTGCATAAATATGCCCAGAGCTGTATCTCCCAGATTATTCCAAATCCAGAAAAGTTGATAGTGACGATGAGTCACCTCATCTGATATTTAAAAGGCATATTAAGCAACTCTGAGGTTTTGGTGATGTCACAGGGTGTGGCACTTTGTCCACACCATCTTTTCTGCAGTGGATGTCTCCTCACTGAACATTCACACAGATCCCATGACCCTTGCCATATGTGTCCATTTTCTAATTCTTTCTGTATAGCTTTCTTTAACCCACCTCTTCTTCTTTACAAAAATTTCAAGTTATACCTCTTTAAGCTTTTTTTAATATGTAAAGAATTCTTTTTAAAAATTTTTCCTTTTTTTTAATTGTATATTTTCTTTATTTACATTTCAAATGTTTTCCCTTTCCAAGTCTCCCCTTCAGAAACCCTTTATATCATCCCCCTCCTCCTGCGTCTATGAGGGTTCTCCACTACCCACCCATCCACCCACTCTTGTCTTTCTGCCCTGGCATTCCCCTTCACTGCAGTAACAAACAAACTCAGGCCCAAGGGCCTCTCCTCCAGACGCTTTACTGAGATAGTGTTTGTCTTTGACACTGAGATGTGTTTCCTGTATGCAGCAAAATGCTGGGTCCTTTTTATGTATCCAGTCTGTTAGTCTATATCTTTTTATTAGGGGATTGAGTCCATTGATGTTAAGAGATATTAAGGAATAGTAATTTGTTGTTTCCTGTTATTTTTTATCTTATTTTTAGGTGTGTGTGTGGGGCTATCTTCTTTTGGATTTTTTGAAAGAAAGTTACTTTGTTGCTTCCTGTAGGGTATAGTTTTCCTCTTTGGGTTGGCATTTCCCATATACTATCCTCTGTATGGTTGGATTTGTGGAAAGATATTGTATAACTTTGTTTTTGTCATGGAGTATCTTGTTTTCTCCATCTATAGTAACTGAAAGTTTTGCTGGATTTAGTAGTCTGGGCTGGCATTTGTATTCTCTTAGGGTCTGTATGAGATCTACCAGGGTCTCCTAGCTTTCATAGTCTCTGGTAAGAAGTCTGGTGCAGTTCTGATAGGCCTGCCTTTATATGTTACTTGACTTTTTTCCCTTACTGCTTTTAATATTTTTTCTTTGTTTAGTGCATTTGGTGTTTTGACTATTATGTGACAGGAGGAATTTCTTTTACCATCCAATCTATTGAGAGTTCTGTAGGCCTTTTGTGTATTTATGGGGATCTCTTTCTTTAGATTAGGGACATGTTCTTCTATAATTTTGTTGAAGATATTTACCGGCCCTTTAAGTGGGAATCTTCCCTCTCTTCTATACCTATTATCCATAGGTTTGGTCTTCTCATTGTGTCCTGGATTTCCTGGATGTTTTAGGTTAGGAGCTTTTTGCATTTTGCATTTCTTTGACTGTTGTGTCAATGTTTTCTATGGTATCTTCTGCACCTGAGATCCTCTCATTCTGTTCTTGATGCTTGCATCTGTGACTCCTGATCTCTTTCCTAGGTTTTCTTATTCCAAGGTTGTCTTCCTTTGTGATATCTTTATTGTTTCTATTTCCATTTTTAGATCCTTGATGGTTTTGTTCAATTCCTTCACCTATCTGATTGTGTTTTTCTATAACTCTTTAAGGGGTTTTTGTGTTTCCTTTTTAAGGGCTTCTATCTGTGCTCTCTTGTATTTCTTTAAGGGAATTATTTATGTCCTTCTTACAGTCCTCTGTCATCACTATGAGATGTGATTTTAAACAAGAGTCTTGCTTTTTTTGGTGTGTTGGGGTATCCAGGGCTTGCTGTGGTGGGAGAACTGGGTTCTGATGAGGCCAAGTAGCCTTAGTTTCTGTTGCCTACATTCTTGTCCTTGCCTCTTGACATCTGGTTATCTCCGGTGATAGCTAGTCTTGTTGTGTCTGACTGTGGTTTGTCCCTCCTGTGCTCACAGGTGAATTGGCACTCCTGGGAAATGAGCTCTCTCCCAGCGGTATTTGGGTATGGAGCACTGTGGCACAGGATCAGCTCTGGGTGCAGAGGGAAACCAGCAGGCTCCTGTCCCAGGCTGCTCCTTGGATCCTGTGTCCTGAGGGTTCCTGGTGGGTCCCTCTGAACAAAAGTGGTGGT
Source organism: Mus minutoides (assembly GCA_902729485.2). Taxonomy (NCBI): domain Eukaryota; kingdom Metazoa; phylum Chordata; class Mammalia; order Rodentia; family Muridae; genus Mus; species Mus minutoides. The sequence continues at coordinate 59,874 of CACVCL010028505.1, forward strand.
CTTACCTGTGCTCACAGGCTTGTCTGCACTCCTGGGAGGCCAGCTCTCTCCCAGCAGTATTTGGGTATGGAGCGCTGTGGCACAGGATTAGCTCTAGTCAATGTGACACAAGATCAGCTCCAGCAGCAGAGGGGCTCTTTTTCAGCTTTTTAATTACTTAGACAAACCACCATTAGGCACCCATGCATTATGGTAAATTTTTGCTTTGTTAAATCTCCTATGGCAGTGACAAATGGGCCGTTTAATGTATTGCTTCAATACATTGTTTTACCCAGTGAGAGGTCTTTTTCTCCTTATCTTTAGGTTGACCCTGAGCAGACCTGCAATGCTTGTTAATACCAGCACACAGTTAGAAAAGACACACTTATGTGCCTTATTCAAACACATCCAAACCTGTGCAAGGTATGACTTGTACACCATTCTACTCATGGGAGTTTACTGCAAGAGGCTTACATCCATCAGCCATGTAACACACAGCTGGTGATGAAGCATAGGCCAAGCTCCTGGACCTAGTTAGATATTTAGGCTATACAAGTGAATAGCTTTAGATGGATTTCCAGACTTGCCTGTAACTGAACTTACCTTCATATTTTCCTAAGACACCTCAAGGATCATCCAGACTATGAACCACACACTCCTTTTCCAGAATCCTACAGTTACTGCAAATTTGTCTGTCACCTTCAACACTGTCAGTTCTACAGCTTACTTGGGCTTAAAAAACTACACCCAGCTGTGCATAATGCTGCCTTCCAAATGCTCAAAGGTACCCTAAGAGCTCTGCTCTTCCTTATTGCTGATGATAGTTGTGGGGCTTGAGACAGGTGTCAGCAGCTTGCCTTGGAACTTGGATCATCAACCTTCCCAAAATATCCCTAGGGAGAGAGAGGTTCTGATTTTGAGTGGAATTCATCTTCCCCTCTCTGGACTGCATACACTGCACAAATATAGGTGTTGTCAGGCAAATCTAATTTGTGGAGCAGTGTGGTGTTCTGAGGGCTGCAAAGAAAATCAAGGTTTTAGAAAGCAGTGTATGAGAGAAAGAATAATACAAGACTGTAATAGTATACCACATTGGCCAGGGCAGAGCAAAATAGACTGGTTCTTGAAAAATAATATGCAGAAAAATGTAGGCTACATACTGGATGCTGAGGGCTGTACTGATGGAAATAGCTTCCATATAGAGCAGGATGTTTGTAGTCACCACCTACTTTTATCTGTAGATGTGATCTAGAGCCACAATGGCCACATGGGAGGAGCCAGGGCTTATATGGAAGCAGTACAGCAGGTATCATATGCTGTTATCTTTTAGGTTGACATTAAACTCAACAGTTCTCCCAGGAGCATCTTCTGTAACTTAAGGAGAGATATTCTAGTGGTTGCTACTTAGCTCTCTGTATCACAATATTCTACCTACCCCGAGCCCTTGTAGTCAGGAAACCAAAGTGAAATTCTGCCAGGAGGTCAGCACACTTCTTCCTGTTATAATTAGGACCTGGACTTCTGGTGAGGAGTGTCTTGGATAATCTGAGCCCACTGAAACTTAGATCTCACAACTCATAATTCATTTGCTTAAGCATCCCTCAGGGGGTGGTAGAGCCCATGGAGTTACGTGGTCTCTTCTAATACACCTGCCATGATGAGACTGGCAGCACCATTCATGTGTATGATTCCACACAGCCATTGAAGCCAATACTGATGACCCTTCAGCAAACAGAGCATTAGCAGAGATATCACTGAAAGGGATGCTGCTCCTTCATGTATCGTTTTCAGTTTTTATGAATGAGCATTGGGAGTTCCTTTAGGTTACCCTGCAAACTCCATAGATTTGGAAATGGTCATATCATTTGCATAGGGTAAAATGTTCTTTGTCATTTCACCTCATCCACAACCCCATTATTGCTAGATATAGAGCAGCATTGTGCTTTTGTGTCACCAGAAACTGGCTGAGAGTTTATGATGACATCTTTGGGCCCACCCAGTGCATTGTGAGGCACATCACCTTCATTACACCTGGATGGACCTTAGGAATTAGACAAAGGTGTGGAGAGAAGCAGCATATTCCTCCCATAGAGGCAATGTCCAGGGCAGCTCATTTGCTCTGATTACTTTCCACTGGGCTAGAACCAATGCTTACAGATATTATATTATATTATATTATATTATATTATATTATATTATATTATATCATGGATCCATTTTTTGTATCCTGGCAGGTGTTCTAAGTTCTCTGTATCTGACTCTTGAGTTATTCGCTTGGATTGAAGCATGTAGAGTGCCCTCCACAATAGATGAGCAATTCTTTCTCACAAAAGAGTTGTGTTTTCTGGTCCACAGGTTCTGCCTACCCTCTTAGGTACACACACTTCTCTCATTCAGCCTCCACCTCAAACCAGCCTCAGAGAAACACTACTCAGTTCTCTAGTTGTCTCTAGATGGTGCATATGTGCTATGAGTATGTCTTAACTATGATTATAAACTTACATTCCTGAGGCAAAGTGCCAGGGTGACACATATTTCCTTTGATAGATATTTACCTCCTGAGTCCTATCCTATCTCCTATGGGAAACAGTACCTGAGATTCACTAATTACTTCATCTGTCCTGCCAGGCACAGTAAATTTTGCTGACCCACAATATTTCAAAACCATATTTCAATCCCCAATTTATGGGGAGAAAATAGAAGTTTAGTGCTCTAAGTGACATCACCACGTTTGAGGGCTGCTAGAGGACAGTGTTGTGAGTTTTACTCTCATACCAAAGAGCTCCGTTCTGCTAGATCTTCAGTCTGGAGGGAAAGAAGAAAGGCACAGGGAGGCAGGGACAGGAAATCTATCTTCCATGTTTCTAAATGAAGGCAAAGCATGAGGATGTAGTAATGTCTGCTCTCTCCTTTGCTCAGCTAACTTTTCTGTAAATTGTTTCCTGGCCACAATAGAAAGTGTTGTCATGCAAGATTTACTATCAGACTGCATTCTGAGAAAAACTGTGGTCCCAGCTTCACTATTCAGGAAAAAGCCCTTAAAACAGAATAAATGATTGTTTAAAATTCGCAACACTTCCGATGTGGTGTGAATGTGAACAATCTCTATAGGCTCATGCGTCTGACCACCTGGTCCCTATTTGATAGTGTTGTTTGGGGACATGTAGAAGATTTAGGGGTGTATCTCTATTAGCAAAAGTGGATCAGTGTGGCCATCTTCAACCCATATTCACTCACAGTAAAAACAACAGCAAGATACAGACAGACCAATATAATTCCCAATGTTTTATCTTACTTTTAATTTTTATTAATTCTTTGAAATTTTCATACATGTTTCCTGTATATCTTGATCATATGCACCCCTTCCCCTCCAACTCTTCTCCAGACCCTTCTATCATATCGCCTTCCCAATTTCATGTTCACATTTAATAATTAAAAACAAAATTAATCTACTGTGTCCCAGTTGTGCTAAACATATGGGCATGGGTGTGGGGTCATTTGTGGGTTATGAAGACTCTACCAGTAGCCATGTAATTCTCCCTCAGAAGCCACCTCAGAAGCTGCTTGGATGGGTGGAGTGGGTAAAGTAATGCTTTGCTGACTTATTTGGTCTCTGTTTCCTCCCTGGACATTCATCCTCTTATGACTTGTTTACCAGTTCTTTCTGCCACACCCATCAGGCTCCTGCCACACCCACCAGAACCACTTTCATCTTCATTAGCATCTCACTGTTTCTCATTTGTACCTTATCTATTTATTCTTTAGTCCCTTCTGTGGACTAAAGAATGCTGTGGTCTTCAAATGTCCCTACTCCTAGCAGGATCTGACAGTCTCCATGGAACATGGTTGCCTAACACCCTTCTGTGCTCTAGACAACCACCAGCTGGCCCACACGGGCTTTGAAAACCTTTTCCTTTGTTAACAGTTTATGGTCCTTGCTCAAACATCTCATATCTTGCATGTTTACTTTGCTTCAGTTTTGAAAAAGCCATCATTATAAACTATGGCTCATAATGTTTATGATTCCTGGTGTGATTGGTGGCATATACTTCTTGGCCAGCAAGGCAAGAAAAGCCAACTCACATTGCGTACTGAGGTAATATAGATGCTCTTTAGATATTTTATTCAAAATATTTCTTGAATAACATGCACAGATGTCTGTAATTAGTTTGCAGAAAGGGTTAGCAGAATACTGACTCTTGTAACTCAGACCAAACTGGTTTATACAAACACCATAGCTGGTACAACACTTGGTAAAGTGTTGATGATGTCATGCTTGATATTAATTCCTCCCTCCTTCTTGGGGAAGCTGGCTTGTCTTAGTTTCCCATAAACTCCAGTTCTAACCTTCTGTGTTCCTTACTTTTTTGTTGTGATAAAATGTCACAGCCAATTCAACTTATAGAAGAAAGAGTTTAACTGAGCATATGGTTCTAGAGGGATAAAGTTCATCTTGGAAGGAGGTATGACAGCAGGAACAGAAGGCTGAGAGTTTACATCTTCATGAGCCATAATCATAAGGAAAGAATAAACTGCAAGGGTCTGGAAGATTTTACTATCAAGGCTTATTCCTGGTGATGTACTTCCCCTGTTAGTCTGTGCCACCTAAATATACACACACAACATCACCAACTGGAGCCAAGCCCTCAAAGGGCCATGGGGAACATTTCTAATTGAAAGTGCTGCATCTTTTAAACAAGCATCTCAACACTTTGAACCTTTGTTCCTCTATCAGTGCTACATTAAAACTGAAATAGGACAGTACTGTTTCTTCACCATGGTTTCTGGAATAATCCTTTGGCTAGATCCTTTGTTTTCTTTCCTAAGAAATATAGTGCATAACCAACTGCTTTCACTATGTCAACTTCAGAGCTTGCAGCCACCCTGTGAGAGTAGACATTTTAGAAGCAAAGCCCTACAATCTCAGGTTACAGCTGATCATAATTTACACACATTGCCATTTACATAGCTATTAGCCCATGGGCAAAACCAAATAAACCATAGGCTGTAGACATAGAATAAACTAAATATCACATTCCAAAAGTGTAGTTGTGTCAAATGGTTACAAACTCATTCTGACTAGAAAAGGGAAAATGTCTCATCAGTAGAAAAAAAAAATCCTTGCTGCTCCCTCAACAATTATATTGTGCCAACGTATTAGTTAAAGTTGGTTCATAGATCTGTTGTCTAAGACACATTAACACAGAGTGCTCTGACCCAAGGACTCAGGTGAGATCACCATTTTCTATCCAGAGTCTCTCTGAGGCTGGTCTAGGCAGGAGAGGGACGGGCTACAGAAGCAACAGAGCTTCTTGGACAGTCATTTTGGGGCTTCATCCTCAGCCAGGAGGCAGAGCTGATCCTCAGACCTCTGTGCACCTTCCTCACCAGAGGAAAGCTTGCTTACAGAGAGTGTTCTGACCCCCAGGGATTCAGGAGGAAGCTGGTCTCCAAGGAGTGCTGGAAGAGGCTAACAGACTCACAGGAGGAACAAGCTCCAGCCAGAGACAGCTAGAACATCTAACACTAGAGATTAGCAGATGGCAAAAGGCAAACATGAGAATTTTACTAACAGAAACCAAGACCACCTGGCATCATCAGAACACAGTACTCCCACCACAGAGAGTCCAGGATACCCTAACACATTGGAAAAGCAAGATTTTGATTTAAAATCATATCTCATGATGGTGGTAGAGGATTTTAAGAAGGGCATTAATAACTCCTTTAAAGAAATACAGGAAAACACAGCTAGCAGGTAGAACTCCTTAAAGAGTAAACACAGAAATCCCTTAAAGAATTACAGGAAAACACACAAAAAAAAAAACAGGTGATAGAATTGAACAAAACCATCTAGGATCTAAAAATGGAAGTAGAAACAACAAAGAAAACCAGAGACAACTCTGGAGATAGAAATCCTAGGAAAGAAAACAGGAGCCATAGATGTGAGCATCACCAACAGAATACAAGAGATGGAAGAAAGAATCTAAGGTGCAGAAGATTCCATAGAAAACAGGGACATAATCAAAGAAAATGTAAAATGCATAAATATCCTAACTCAAAACATCCAGGTAATCCAGTACACAATAAAAAGACCAAACCTAAGGATAATAGGTATAGATAAGTATGAAGATTTTCAACTTAAAGGGACAGAAAATATCTTCAACAAAATTATAGAAGAAAACTTCCAAAACCTAAAGAAAGAGATGACCATGAACATACAAGAAGCCTACAGAACTCCAAGTAGATTGGCCCAGAAAAGAAATTCCTCCTGACATATAATAATAAAAAAAACCATATGCATTAAATAAAGATAGAATATTAAAAGCAGTAAAAGAAAATGGTCATGTAACATATAAAGGCAAACCCATTAGAATTACATCAGACTATTTACCAGAGACTATGAAAGCCAGAAGATCCTGGAAAGATGTTATACAGAACCTAAGAGAACAAATATGCCAGCCCAGGCTGCTACACCCAGCAAAACTCTTATTACAATAGATGAAAAAACTGAAGTATTCCATGACAAAAGCAAATTCACACAATATCTTTCTATGAATCCAGCCCTTCAAAGGATAATAAAGGGAAAACTCTAACACATGGAGGGAAACTACACCCAAGAAAAAGCAGGAAAGTAATACTTCAACCAACCTAAAAGAAGATAGACGCAAGAACAGAATCCCAACTTTAACAACAAAAGTAACAGGAAGCAACAATTACTTTTCCTTGATATCTCTTAATATCAATGGATTCAATTCCCCAATAAAAAGACATACACTAAGAGACTGGCTATATAAACAGGACCCAACATTTTGCTGCATACAGAAAACCCACCTCGGGGACAAAGAAAGACACTACCTCAGAGTAAAAGGCTGGAAAACAATTTTCCAAGCAAATGGTCCTAAGAAACAAGCTGGAGTAGCCATTATACTATCAAAAAATCAATTTTCAACCCAAAGTTATCAAAAAAGACATAGAGGGGCACTTCATACTCATCAAAAGTAAAATCTACCAAGAAGAACTCTCAATTCTCAATATCTATGCTCCAAGTGCAAGGGCAACCACATTCATTTAAGAAACTTTACTAAAGCTGAAAGCACACATTGCATCTCACACAGTAATAGGGGAGACTTCAATACCCTACTCTTATCAATGGAAGATACTGGAAACAGAAACTAAACAGGGACACAGTTAAACTAACAGAAGTTATGAAACAAATGGATTTAACAGATATTTATAGAACATTTTATCCTAAAACAAAAGAATATACCTTCTTCTCAGCACTTCCTGGTACCTTCTCCAAAATTGACCATATAATTGGTCACAAAACAGATAAAAAAGTATTAAAATAATCCCATGCATCCTACCAGATAACCACGGACTAAGGCTGATCTTCAATAACAACATAAATAATAAAAAAACTAACATTCACGTGGAAGCTGAACAACACTCTATTCAATGATAACTTGATCAAGGAAGAAATAAAAAAAAGAGATTAAAGACTTTTTAGAGTTTAATGAAGATGAAGCCACAACATATCCAAACTTATGGGACACAATGAAAGCATTCCTAAGAGGAAAATTCATAGCTCTGAGTGTGGCCAAGAAGAAACTTGAGAGAGCATACACTAGCAGATTGACAGCAAACCTAAAATGGCTAGAACAAAAGGAAGCAAATTCACCTAAGAGGAGTAGGTGGCAGGAAATAATCAAACTCAGGGCTGAAATCAACCAATTTGAAACAAAAAGAACTATAAAAAGATAGATGGAAATCAGTTTGGCAGTTCCTCAGAAAACTGGACATAGTACTACCAGAGGATCCAGCAATACCTCTCCTTGGCATATATACCCAGAAGATGTTCCAACTTGTAATAAGGACACATGATCCACTATGTTCATAACAGCCTTATTTATAATAGCCAGAAGCTGTAAAGAACCCAGATGTCCCTCAACAGAGGAATGGATACAGAAAATGTGGTATATACACAATGGAGTACTACTCAGCTATTAAAAACAATAAATTTATGAAATTCTTGGGCAAAAAAAAATCTGGAGGGTATCATCCTGAGTGAGGTAACCCAATCACAAACGAACACATATGATATTCACTTGCTGATAAGTGGATGTTGTCCCAGAAACTTAAAATATGCAAGATATAATTTGCAAAACTCATGAAACTCAAGAAGAAGAAAGATCAACATGTGGATACTCATTCCTTCTTAAAAGGAGAACAATATCCCCATGGAAGGAGTTACAGACACATAGTTGGGAGCAGACACTGTAGGACTGACCATCCAGAGACTTCCCCACCTGGGGATCCATCCCATAAACAACCACCAAACCCAGACACTATTGGATATACCAACGAGATTTTGCTGACAGGAGCCTGATATAACTGTCTTCTGTGAGGCTATACCAGTGTCTGGCCAATACAGAAGTGGATGCTCACAGTCATCTATTGAATGGAACATGTGATCCCCAGTGAAGGAACTAGAGAAAGTACCCAATGAGCTGAAGGGGTCTGTAGCCCTATAGGAGGTAGAACAATATGAACTAACCAGTTCCCCTAGAGCTTGTGTCTCTAGCTGCATATGTAGCAGAGGATTGCCTAGTTGGCCATCATTGGGAGGAGAGGCCCTTGGTCTTGTGAAGATTCTATGCCTCAGTATAGAGTAATGCCTGGGCCAGGAAGTTTGAGTGGGTGGGTTGGGGATCAGGGGGAGGGGGGAGGTATAGGGAATTTTTGAAGATGAAACTAAGAAAGGGGATAGCATTTGAAATATAAATGAAGAAAACATCTAATAAAAAATAAAAATTTTAAAAAGACACATTAACACAATTAGCATGGATAACTTGAGAAAACATAATTTTCCATTTACTTCAACCATTTTGTAGTGGATGTTTTGGAGAGGGCTAATAATAGATCACATGTAGCCACACCTCTCAAGAAAAAGTACTCCCCACCCCAGTAGCCATCAATTGCCCATAACTCTAAAGCTAGGGGTGGGCCTTCATGTGCCCCTTCTCCATCCATGCCTGAATGCTGATTGGCTTGTTCTTGTGTGGATCGTGTACAGAACCACAGCTGCTGTTGGTTTATAGGAACAGTAACAATGTCTTATCCAGAAGACATGTTTTCCCAGCAGCTTTTCCATCCCATCCTCCTGTTCCTATATTCATTTTACTTATGTTTCTAGATTATTCTATAAGGTTTTCATATTCATATAGTCTTGTATTTTAGCTACCCTTCTTTCTGTGACTACCCTCATCTCCATTCTTGTTTAAAAATTTCCATCTTTCATCTCTTTTCTCTCTTCAACCCCATCTTCCTTTAAACCTTTCAACCCTCAGTTTCCCCCTCTCATCCTTCCTTCTATCCCCACCTCACCCCACTAGAATCTTTCTACCCTTAGTATCCCCTCCTCACTGCTATCCTGCTTAAACTATTTACCCTATTATCTCCCTTCCTCTGTCTGGAAACTTCTTTGACTTCACTTGATACAGAGATGAAGGTTGAAGGGCAGGCTACATATTTGCATGAAAATAGGAAGCTTGGACCTACTTATTAATCAGCATTTGGAGACAAAAGAGTGCAGACACTCCAATGTGCAGCATGATATCACATGCCTCAGCAGCTTGTTAGGGATCCTTTGGATTCCACTGTCACTTAATAAAAGCAACTACATTGAAATCACACACACACCACAGCAGTGGAGTAATTCATTATGCTTTATGACAATTTTTTTGTGTGTGTCAAATTAAAGTAATTTGAAGGATGAAGGCACACAGTATTAGCTGAGTCTCAGAAATTCAAATTAACATTACCCACAGCATGAAATCATACAACCTAGAAGCAGAGATTTCCAAATCTTGGAAAGGCTTTCAAGGTTATGTATTCAGGCCCCAGAATCCCAGACCTTACAATAAAGATCTTGACTCCTGTACTCAAGTCCCATACCCAGGACAAGGTGGGGCTTTCTGTGCAGGTGATCTTCCTTTCCAGATAAGAGCAGATCTCCCCACAGGGTCCATGACAGCCTTGGCACAGGGTGGCAGTTATTGCTTATGTTAATGAGGTGAATCATGACACAAAGTGCAATTTCCATGCTGGTAAATTACAGTAAAGAATGTAACCTCAGCAAAGAATGAGGGCAGAGATGAAAAAGCAGTCCAGAAGCATAGCCCCAGGGTGTGAGGTGCCATTAAATAAAGCTACAACAAACAATTTACTACTCTAGAAAAAAAATTAAAAATAAATATCTTGCGACATATCCAGTAAAAATTCTTGATAGAAATTTCTCATTTTACATATGAAAACCAAGCCCTCGCTGCTACGATTCTGAGAGTCTTGTCAGTTCCACTGGATTTAGACACACATCTATGTGTATCTGTGAGGATTAACTGAGGAGGGAACAGGGATCCCAAGCATGGGGAACCCTATCCTCAGGCGTGGGGACCAGCCTGAGACGATTGAAACCTTATACTTGCCAATGATGCTATATTAGCCTTTTCTTTTTTTAAATAAAATTTCTGTGTCAAAATTCCTGCAAAAACAACTAAAGGAGAAAAGAGTTTATTTTAGCTTTTTGTGTGAGCGTATCACGGGAAGTAGGCAAGGCAGCAGGTGCATGGGGCAGCAAGTTCATGGGGCAGCAAATGCTTGGGCAGCAGGTGGCATTCCGTGCCCAGTTGGGTGCAGGGAGTGATAGATCCTGGAGGTCAGCTTGCTTTCTGCTTTATATCCAGTACAGGACCCAAGCCCAAGGAATGGTGCGACCTCCAGTTTAGATGCCTTCCACTTAAGTTTACGCAATGTATAAAGTCTCTCACAGACATGCACAAAGCCTTGCCTTCCTGTGATTGACTAGATCATTAAATTGACAGTATTAGTCACCATACACACTATTCCATTAGGGAACAGAATTAGTTTCATGGGATTTTGTCTTATTTGTTGACGTTCCAAAAGTCTAACTGTATCCATGAAGACCACAAAGCATCAAGGCAATATGCTAAATATAGACTTCAAAAGAAAAGGCTTGTGGGGCTACATCGAGTCACACAGTGTTTCCTGATGTACATAGCCTCTCTGTATCTCCACTTCCTCAGCATATACAATAGGACTGATTCAATGGATGAGTCAGAGAGGTCTCCTAATGCTGAGTCTGGCACACAGTAGGCACTTGGTGATACTGCCATAATCTAGACCTGCATGTGTGTTCCCCACAGATTGCCCTGTTTATGTGGCCGTTGCTGGAATGCATTTGCTTCCCCTCTGGATGCTAATTGCCTTTTCAGATTATGTATCTCATTAAGCTCTACGTATCTTCATTTTCCGGGCTCAGTAGTAATTGAGTGCTCTGTCATTGTTATGTTCGCTATCCTGACAACATTTATTAAAATGAAGCAGTTAAATATTGTCTTAAATGGAGTTTAGAGGTAAGGCTCATTAGACTCTGGCTCATTACAATTAACTTAAATGATAAATGCAAAATTATTTTATCCTAGCCTTACCCTGAAAATTGGTTCAATTGGATTTCTCGAGAGTGGCTTTCCTGACTCACCTAACAACAAAACTAGTTAGGAATATTTTGGTGAAACACATTATTCATTAAAAGGATATTATTTAAAAATGTAAAGCCCTAAGTTGGCTCACAGGGGTCCCTTGCATTGTTAGCATTTGAACCCAAACTCACCTGGCCCCACAGGATGCTGTGTAATTGGACTCAGAGGCTCTCTCAAGGCCAGAAGAAAAGAGGCCTTTAACTGTTCAGGGTTTTAAACACTGAACCCTTTGTTTGCATATGAGCCCTCTGCACAGGTAATGGGGAGAATGGCCACACAGGGGAGAGTTTCTTTCTTGGGACTTCCTTCAAACATGACCGAGTATTTGGTATGAAGTGATTTTCTTTTATGCTAATTGGTTATACAAAACTGATTTCCCTGGCCCTTGCTCTTTGGCAGAAATTTTAGATAATATTGAGAAACCCACCCTACTCCAAGTCTTCTGAAAAGGAAGTGAAGTGTCATTTGGTCAGGTACAGAACTGGAACATTATGGGTTTTCTCATCTGAAAGGGTTGTGTAGTTATTCAAATGGAATTAAGAAGGGATCCAGACATCTTCATCACCCTTCTATTGCTGGGATAAAGCACCCTGACAAAAGCAACTTAAGCATTTATTTAGCTCATATTGCATCACAGCAGGGAAGGCACAGCAGTAGGGACTCTAGTCTAAAGACTGTGGATGCATGCTTCCTTTCTCCACTTTTTTTTTTTTTTTTTTTTTTGGTTTTTCAAGACAGGGTTTCTCTGTAGTCCTGGCTGTCCCAGAACTCACTCTGTAGACCAGGCTGTCCTCAAACTCAGAAATCCACCTGCCTCTGCCTCTCAAGTGCTGAGATTAAAGGCATGCACCACCACTCTTACACAGTTCAAGGTCCCCTTTCCAGAGAATGGTACCACCCACAGTGAGTGAGTCTTCCTACTTCAACTGATGCAATCAAGATAGTGCCCCATAGGTATGCTCTGTGGCCTATCTCCCAAATGACTCTCGATCTCTGTCAAGTTGACAGTTAATCTCAACCACCACCCTTGTTAAACTACAGAATGTATTCAATTCTGACTGATAGTGATTACCTTTGTGTTCCTGAGGCTGCAAAGAACCTGGCAAATCTCACCTTTTTTTCTCTCTAAAAGGTAGAGATAATGTCTAATCGTCCTAGCTGCTGAAATAAATAAGGTAATGACTAAAAACTCTTAACTCAATCCCAGGCATAATAGATATGCAATGGAAGACTCTTCCTTTAAGCCTTGTCTCACATGGAGTATATTAATAGGTACAATTGGAAAGATATGACAGACTCTTTGAATAGATGTGGTGTGTGTGTGTGTGTGTGTTTAGGCAAGGTCTCTTGGAGCCCCAGATGGTCCCAAGCTTGCTATGTAGCTAAGGATGTCTTTTTACTTTGCATATTCCTGTCTCTATCCACCAAGGGCTAGGATTACAGGTATGTGCCACCACCTAGTTTAGGAATGCAAACTGGGCCAGCCATTATTAAACTAGTATGGAGGATACTCAAATATTAAACACAGAACTTCCACGTGGTCTTCAAAATCACTACTTGTTTTCTGTCTCATCACCATTGCAAAATTCTCAAAAGAAGTAACTGATGGGAGGAAGGTGGCGAGGGTGGGGGGGGGATCCAGAACCCACTGAGGATATAATCTGAAGGCCTGCCATTTAGTGAGAGAGCTCTTAGCTAGGCGCTCCCTCCTGAAAGTTCCACAATTTTTACAGACGGTATCACAATCTGGGGACCATGGCTATGAGCACCGGAGCCTATGGGGGAGATTTAACTTTCAAACCATTATACTCCATCCTAGCGCCCCAGCTGTAGGCTCATGGCCATGTGATGATGGACAATGCTCCTCAGCTCCAGGGGCCTTGTCTTTGTTTCCCTGCTTCTCACTGTCTGACATTAGATGCTTGGCTTTCATCTTGCGTATTTTCTGCTCTGAGATGTATTCTTTACCCAGAATAAGTGATGCTAGAAGCTGAGTTCTAAGCATTGTTTGTTGGCTGGGGAAGGACAATAAATTTCTATAGGCAATTTACATAATGCTTATATTAGAATGTATCATATACTTTTCTTATGATTGGATTTTAATCATGTTTAAAGACAAAGGAGATGTGTATTTATGCTTATTGATATACATATGTATACAGACACATATTTATTATTATTATTAGACATCCATGTGTGCATATTATATGTGTGGGTGCATAAGCAAATGGGTGCACACAAGAGGGTCAGAGGACAACTTTGTAGAACCAGTTATCTCCCTTCACCTTTACCTGTGTCTCAAGGATTAAATTTGGGTCACCAGGTTTCCATGGCAACGCAAACCATCTTGCTAGCCCCCAAATCCACATTTCTGTGTTACTTGTGTTCTATATTCAGCTAAATGTCAGACCATATAATGCCTCCAACTCTAATCTGTCTCTACACAGATCAATCTTACCTGAGAATAGATTTAAAAAAAATACAATAAGGAAAGTGTCATTCTGTGTGGCCCAAAGAATCGTCTTCTCATGACTACAGATAGGACTAATCTATAGCATGAATCTGTCAACATCCAGCTTAATGGAACCTGAGCCCCAGCCATCTGCCTGGGTGTGAACAGGATGGGTTAGGCTGTGTGAAAAGCAGTGCGACCTTGTCAGCAGCCTAGTGACCACACACCAACCTCTGTTTGTTGTGACGTGTCTGCTGAGGCCCAGAATGAGGGATCTTCCCACCTCAGGCAGCCTTGTGACACGTGTTTTCACGTCTGAGGGAGAAGTGCAGTAGCATGAGATCGGCACCAACAGTTTATGTGGGGACTGACTGTGGCACAGTCACCAACACCAGCAATGTGGCCTGGCCTAACTGGAAGGATGTCCAGGAAGGGAAGCTCCACTAGAGAACCCAGAAAAGGAAAAAATAGAATTCTTATAAATAGCCTTAACAAGTGCCAATGATGATAAAAGATTTAAAAAATTACTAAATGTTTAAAAAGGTATACATACATATGTGTATATGATATGGGGGAGATAGGAGATGTACAGGCATTCTCTGAGAAGGGAAGAGGATGTCAGATGTCCTGCAGCTGATGTTATGGCTGATATGGCTGCTGGAGACAAAACCTTGGTCCTATGCATTGAGACATCTCTCCAGTCACTGTATTTTTTTTACGTGTTCACATGTGATCATTCAAGTGTCTTTTAAAAAGCTCACTATACTTGGGCATGATTGACATGGAAGAGTTGGACATGTCTAAGGCATATGGCTTGATGGGCTCAGTGATGAACATAACACCTGACTGTAATCTATCCTAGCACCTGGATTTTGCCTGCTTTGCCCTTTTTATTGTTAATATAATCAGCACATTTACCCTCTGGTTGCATTGTTCCTTCAGGATTGCAGTGGGCATTGTGTTGGTATTTTGTCCTGTGCTGTTTGAATTCACTGAGAAGCCAGCTTAAAAAGTGGGGTTGGCCCCCAGCTTCAGATCCAGGCTTGCTGTATCAAGTCTCTCTAAGGCCCTTTGTCTGGGGATAGGCTGGCTCTGTGACAGGGAGGGTAAAACATCACAATGGCTAAAACACTGTGTCCTTGGTAGCAGTTAGAGGCTAAGCCCTTTCCATCTGATGCTACTGTTATTTATCCGTGACTCAAAAGTGCCTGTGGTAGGAAAGGGAGGGCTTGGCCATGGGAAGCACAGCACTGTGAAGCTCGACCATGGAGAGAGCTTATTGGGAACACCATCCAAGTGCCTCAGCTTCTTCAGGCAGTTACTTCTGGAGGTTGAGGGCTCCTGATTTGATGATTGCTCAGTTTTACCACATGCAGACTCAGGGGACAGACACTGGAGTGAAAGCCTTCGAGCTCAGAGAGGCAGAGAAAGCACCCAGCTGACCTTCCTCATCAACAGACCTTCCAGAAGGAAAAAACCTGTTCTTGTTCTCTTCACTGTTGAAAAAACAATAAAACAAAACCCCTTTCAAACTAAATGCCCCTCCTCTCTACTTCCCACAGGCCTCCTGACCTTCTTTCACCGTCTGTGGTTTATTTCTCATATTCACTCCCTGTCAACTGGTTGCTTGCTCCACCTCTTGACCTATGGTTGACTTTATTTAATGTTGTTTACAATAAACAGAAAGCTTTTGGATTAAAGGTGTATGCTAAGCCACACCACAACAAAGAAACAGGTCCTTCAGGACACATTCTCACAGTGTGATCAAATATTCGGCAACAAATGTCAAAGGCATGTGCTAGGACTGAGTCAAACGACAACCAGAGACAAGTTTGTCCAGAATACAGCCTCGGGGTTCACAGGATGATCAGATATCCTGCAACAGATGATGTCATTTATATGTGTTGCCACTTGTTCTTTATCATAGAAGCATTAACAGAGTGTGTGCTCTTCTCTGCCATGGATTCTTTGGAAATTGCAGCTGAGTTGAAAGGGCTTATTTATTGCTTTCTACCAGATATTTTTAGAACTCCAATTTGATCATGTATTGGATTGAGATAAGTGTAGAGAAAATACACTTTAAGCCAGGGGAGAATTTGGACATGGAACCTGTGCAGAGCACTTTGAGATCTCTGAAAAATTCAGAGAGGCCATGTCCATCCCTGTCTTAGAGCTTTACTGCTGTGAACAGATACCATGACCAAGGCAACTCTTTTTTTTTCAACTTTTATTAGATATTTTCTTCATTTACATTTCAAGTGTTATCCAGAAAGTTCCCTATACCCTCCCCCCTCCCAGCACTGCTCCCCCACCCATCCGCTCCCACCCCCTGGCCCCGGCGTTCCCCTGTATTGGGGCATATAAAGTCTGCATAACCAAGGGGCCTCTCTTCCCACTGATGGCCAACTAAGCCATCCTCTTCTATATATGCAGCTAGAGACACGAGCCCAGGGGGTACTAGTTAGTTCATGGTTATTCTTCCACCTATAGGGTTGAAGANAGGTCCCATTTGTCAATTCTCGCTCTTACAGCACAAGCCATTGCTGTTCTATTCAGGAATTTTTCCCCAGTGCCCATATCTTCGAGGCTTTTCCCCACTTTCTCCTCTATAAGTTTCAGTGTCTCTGGTTTTATGTGGAGATCTTTCAACCACTTAGACTTGACCTTCGTACAGGGAGATACCTGGAGCGAGCAATGCGAACAAAGCCAAGGCAACTCTTAATTGGAGCTGGCTCATAGGTTCAGAGCTTCAGTCCATTATCATCAAGGCAGAAGCATGGCAATATCCAGGCAGGCATGGTGCAGAAGGAGCTGAGAGTTCTACATATTCAACTGAAGGCCACTAGGAAAAGACTGGCTTCCAGGCAGCTAGGATGAGGGTCTTAAAGCCCACAGTGACACACGTAATTCAACAAGGCCACATCTCCAAATAGTGCCATTCTCTGGGTCAAGCATATACAAACCATCATAATCAGGAAGAAACCATGGAGAGGCACAGAGACAAGACTGAGTAGTAATGAGAGACCTAGATCAACAGTGTTCTCCAGCATTAGAAGAATAGGAGATTGTCTCTTGGAAACACTGCCTTTTTCCATTCCTACTTGTCTCTCTGGACCTCTCTGGTTATCACTGATGCTATATACACAATAGTGGGCAGTTTCTGGCACATGAAGGAATGTCATGCATCTCTGGTTTTACTAGAAAGGAGATAGATAATCCTATGGAAACAGTCCAACTCAGTCCAGCCCAGCAAACCCAAATGTGTTCCTGGCACTGTGGATAGACCTGCTTCCAGGACAGGTTCTGCATGTTTCTTTCTTCTGTAACTGAGCTCTGCCTGAGGAAGGCCACTAACCTAGGAAGTGTTGGATTTCCACTGGGATAAGACTTGGAAGCTCTTCCTCAGAAGACTACAAATTCTATTGAATAGTTTTGTGCTGTTTGATTATACTGAGAAAGTTGTTAATTAGGCAGAGTCAATGTTTATGAATTATATT
This sequence comes from Mus minutoides, assembly GCA_902729485.2. NCBI lineage: Eukaryota > Metazoa > Chordata > Mammalia > Rodentia > Muridae > Mus > Mus minutoides. The sequence continues at coordinate 77,360 of CACVCL010028505.1, forward strand.
CAAAAATATTATTAGGACAAAGCAGTAAGAGCTGTGAAAAAAAACATTGTACAAACCATGGAACCCTAAAGTAGATTATTATTAGCCAAATTAATGAGGTAGCCTGAATTTTTATCTTTTTTTCATTTTATTTTTTATTAGATATTTTCTTCATTTACATTTTAAATGCTATCCTGAAAGTCCCTTAAACCTTCTCCTTCCGTGCTGCACAACCCACCCACTCCTGCTTCCTGCCCCTGGCATTCCCCTGTACTGGGGCATATAATCTTCACAAGACCAAGGGCCTCTCCTCCCAATGATGGCCAACTAGGCAATCCTCTGCTACATATGCAGCTAGAGACATGAGCTCTGGGGGAACTGGTTAGTTCATATTGTTCTACCTCCTATAGGGCTACAGACCCCTTCAGCTCCTTGGATACTTTCCCTAGTTCCTTCACTGGAGATCACATGTTCCATTCAATAGATGACTGTGAGCATCCACTTCTGTATTGGCCAGACACTGGTATAGCCTCACAGGAGACAGCTATATCAGGCTCCTGTCAGCAAAATCTTGTTGGCATATCCAATAGTGTCTGGGTTTGGTGGTTGTTTATGGGATGGATCCCCAGGTGAGGAAGTCTCTGGATGATCAGTCCTACAGTGTCAGCTCCCATGTGTTTGTAACTCCTTCCATAGGTATATTGTTCTCCCTTTTAAGAATGAATGAAGTATCCACATGTTGATCTTCCTTCTTCTTGAATTTCATGAGTTTTGCAAATTATATCTTGGGTATTTTAAGTTTCTGGGACAATATCCACTTATCAGCAAGTGAATATCATATGTGTTCGTTTGTGATTGGTTTACCTCACTCAGGATGATATCCACCAGATCTATCCTTTGCCCAAGAATTTCATAAATTCATTGTTTTTAATAGCTGAGTAGTACTCCATTGTGTACATGTACCACATTTTCTGTATCCATTCCTCTGTTGAGGGACATCTGGGTTCTTTCCAGCTTCTGGCTATTATAAATAAGGCTGCTATTAACATAGTGGAGCATGTATCCTTATTACAAGTTGGAACATCTAGGTATATGCCCAGGAGAGGTATTGCTGGATCCTCCAGTAGTAGTATGTCCAGTTTTCTGAGGAACCGCCAGACTGATTTCTGATTTCTAGAGTGGTTGTACCAGCTTGCAATCCCACCAGCAATGGAGGAATGTTCTTGATGATCAGCCTTAGTCCATGGTGATCTGATAGAATGCATGAGATAATATCAATATTTTTTTTATCTGTGGAGGCCTGTTTAGTGCTCTCACCTGAGGCCTGGGATCAGAGTCCTCTCTGGAGGCTGACTCTCCTCAGTGATCCCAATATCCTGGGTGTGCTAGGGTGCCTGCAGCATGGAGAGTCCTCCAAGGACCGTCCCCTGACTTTGTGTCCAAGATGGTGTAGGTCTGGCACTTACCGGAATGAACCCCAGCTGCTGGCCAGGCAGGTTTCCTGTGTCCCTGTTCCTTCTTGCACAGGCCACCCCTGGGTGTTTTGGAGCAGATATTGAGTTCCACTCACCAGTGATCCCAAGATCCTGGGTGTTGGAAGGCGCCTGTGGCATGGAGTGTCCTCCGGGACCATCTGCGGAGTTTATGCCCAACCTAGTGCGGGCTAAACTTTTATCTTACACCTATGAAGTTAGGCACAATTGCAAGATGAGAGTCCCTTGGTTCTTACATGCTCCTGATAGTTTTACTAAGTATTTTTATCCCTAAAAATATGTCTATGAGCTCAATTTGTCATAGAGTTTGTAAAGTACCTTCATAATACATTTTTATGAAAATTTTCCTCCAAAAGTCATGTGTAAAATGGCACCTGGCAATACATACTCACATTGATCAGTTTTATTTGTTTACTTGTTCTTTTTACCTTTTCCTGTGAATATTAGTATGTTTATTAATAACATTTATTAGGTTTTTTTAACGAGTGAAATCTGGATTTGCCATGGTTGGGATAGTTTCTAACATGACCTTCACTGCTGGTCTCCTTGTAGTATTTACTTGACTGCTGACAGTGTTTGAAATCTTAGCACTTAAACCTTCCCAAGGAGACCTGTGGAGCAAGTGCCTTTAAACTGTAAAGTTGCAGCCGGGCGTGGTGGCGCACGCCTTTAATCCCAGCACTCGGGAGGCAGAGGCAGGCGGATTTCTGAGTTCGAGGCCAGCCTGGTCTACAAAGTGAGTTCCAGGACAGCCAGGGCTATACAGAGAAACCCTGTCTTGAAAAACCAAAACCAAAAACAAAACAAAAAAAAAAACCCTGTAAAGTTGCTTTTGAAAAGCACAGAAAAAAGCCCAAAAGTCTGCTGTATCCTGAAGAAAGAAGAGAGCATTGGTGCAGAGAGCCAGGTTTCTCCACAACCCATGGGGACATCTGAGGTCTCTGGGACAAGATGCAGAAGTAAGTCCCTGTAGGACAGAAGGAGACATAAATAAGTTACCTCCTAGACCCCTAGCTCATCAGAGGAGTCCTAAGTCTGTACCCCAACATGCTCTGGGAGGCAAGGCTGCCCTGGAAGCCGTATTAGTGGCTGTGTGTGTGTGTGTGTGTGTGTGTGTGTGTGTGTGTGTGTGTGTATGTGTGTTTGTATGTGCGTGTGATTGTGTGTGTGTGTGTGTGTGTATGTGTATAAGTTTGGATTCTATGCCTCACATTGTGTGTCAAATGATAGGTTTGTATTATAGGTTTGTTGCTCTTTTTCCTGTTAACCCAGCTAGTTCCCAAATAGTTGAGACAGGACTATTATATTTATTATTATAATTTGATATATCATATAATATAATATTATATTATATTACATTAAACAAGCTTTAAGAGCACAACTGAGCAGTATTACTCTTCTATAATCTTCTAAACTAATATAGCTACCTCCCAGTCAAAATCCCTATAATTTTCTTGTGGCGTCTCCTAGATTTTCTCCCTTGACTAATCCCCACTTCCTTTCTCTCCTGCCCTTCCCCTATGTAGGAGAAATCTCAGAAGCAATCTCTCCCCTGCTCAGTCATTGGCTGATCAGTTTGTCTTATTGACCAGTCAGGGAATAATTGGGGAGCGATGTTTGCACAATGTTGAGACAGGAGATTCTTAGAATAAGGATTGGAACAAGATATGGGGGAACAGAAGTCAGCATTTGAACAATAATATTTACACAGTGCATAATAACATTATGGCTACAGAGCTGGACCAGCCTCACCCTCTGGATGGCTTTTTCCTCAGCTCACGTGCACACTCTGCTCTTATGCTATGGAAAGTGCTCAGAAAGAGGACTTGAGACAACCAGTCTATGTAGCATTGGCATGGCCTTTTCAGAAGGAAACTCAAAGGAATACACTCAAGACTGCCTCCCATGATGCCTGCAATGCCTCTAACTGGCAGAGCCTGCCCCTAGGATAGGCTGAAGAGGCAGACAGAGAACACAAGGGTGCATGTGCATGTGCATGCACGTGTGTGTGTGTGTGTGTGTGTGTGTGTGTGTGTGTGTGTGTGTGTGTGTGTGTATACACAGGGTATGGGCTGAACACAGTGATCAGAGTGGTGAACCCAGGAATGGAGGGGGAGGTGAATATAGATGAGGGATGCAGACCATGGTGCAGTTCCTAGGGTGGAAGATAGAGCAAGCATTTCAAAATGTTGTTTAAGAAAATAGAAATTAGTTTGGTTTTCTGTTCTGTTTTCTTTTATTTCCTCCCTTCCTTCCTTCCTTCCTTCCTTCCTTCCTTCCTTCCTTCCTTCCTTCCTTCCTTCCTTCTTTCCTTCCTCCCTCTCTCCCTCCCTCCCTCCCTCCCTTCTTCTCCTTCTTCCTTCTCCTCTTTCTCTCTTTCTCATTTCTTTTCCTTTGCTTTCCATATTCCCCTCCTTCCCATCCTCCCCTTTCTTCTTCTTCTTCTTCTTCTTCTTCTTCTTCTTCTTCTTCTTCTTCTTCTTCTTCTTCTTCTTCTTCTTCTTCTTCTTCTTCTTCTTCTTCTTCTTCTTCTAAATGTGTGTGTTTGAGACAACCCAGGCTACTTTTGAATTCAGCTTTTATCTTCTTGCCTCAGCAATATCCCACTCCAGCTGGAGATGCTGTGTAACGGGTCTATATAACTCCTCTCCACATCCCTGCTCCAGATGCTTGGATAACAGTTCTATGTCACATCACTCCAGATGCTGGGGTAACAGGTCTGCACCACCCCCACCCCCCATAGCTTCTTATTGAATGTTTTGATTGTTAGTATTTTTCTTTTTTCTAATACATATAACTTTAATCAGAGTATAACTTTAGACATATCCCATGAGTTTTAAGATGAAATGTTTTCATTGAGGATATTTTAGTTGCCATGGAGAACTCTTATATTATCATTGATTATATTAGACTTTGTGTCTTACTTTTAAACATTAACTATGTAGACTCCCCTTGATGTGTGGTTAGATTAAGTCCTGAAACACTTGCCATAATATAATCTTTTAAAAGGTCAATAAGGTTGTAAATTTTAAAAAATGCTATAAATTGATGTGCATTGACCATGCCTAACCTAGAGAACCCCACACCTCAGCAATGCACCACACAAGAAACAATTGTTCTAGTCTAGTGATTGTGTAGCCAACACAGGACAAGGCTGCATGCTTGGCACCACTGCTTCCAGAGGGTACGGGATTCACATCAGTTACCTGTCAAAGATTATAATGCTGAATTTAAATACAGCCTCGTATGCATTACATTCATGCCAGAAAAAAAAAAAAAAAAAAAAAAAACAGATGGGGCGTGGGGGAGAGAGAACCAAAATAAATACTACCAAAAGTTAATTATTAAATTTATTACTTTTGCCTTTCGAGAAAATGAATTTATTTGAAGTTAATCATTTTTAATTTGTTAAGGTATGTTATAGCCAAACTATAGAGCTTTTGAAAATTAGTTCATGTGCTGCTAGAAAAAAAAATGTGTATTCTGCAGTAATTCTCTGTATACCCAGACAACTTCACCAAAATTTTGCAAATCTTTTAATTATCTTTTGCTTCCTTAAGGCCATTTTTTTGAAAAATTTAGTAAATTTTAATAGCTTTATAGGTGTATTCTCATAGTTGGTTTTGCTTTGTAGACTGGGATGCTCTAGAAATATTCTTCGTGCTTTGTTTTAGTTTTAATTTATTGTTTGACAATTTCATATGCTCAGTGTTTTGATCAAATCTGCCCCATCCTCTGTCTTCTTCACCGCTTTCCATGCCAACTCCTCCCTCTGTGCTCATGAACTCACGGCAGCTGTGATTTCCCATACAAGGCCTGAGCAAGATGAAGCTAGTCAACATTCCTGCTCTGATCATGGCAGAACCCACTGTGTGGATGACTATTCTGCAATGTCTCCTATTGTTTTCCATAGTAAATGAAAGTTTTGACTAACCTTATAACCAAATTAACCATTTGCTTTGAGATCATTTAACATGAAGGACTGTGTACCCCACTTGTGTAATTTAATTTGACTTTAATAAAAACAATATAATCAATTGTATTATTCCTTGGACCCCCTCATGTCAACTTTTACAACTTAAGCAGGACTTGTAGCTTTAATTTTAAGCTATATTTCCTCTTTGGCTCTGACTCAGAACAGTTTGTGTGTGTGTATATGTATTGATTAGATTTAGACATCTCCTAAAACTGCAAAGTTGAAAGTAACAAGTGATCCACAAAACATGTTGAAGGCAACATATAGACATGGGTGTTCATCCTGCCTGTGGTTTTGTTTGCTTTTGTAGGTCAGTTAGGTAAAAAGAAAAAAAAAACTTCAACCCTTATAAATATTTATTATTAAGACACAATCCCTTATCTCTTGCCTAGAGCAGTCTTGATGTGCTGTTTGGTAGATAGAGAGGATGCGCTGTTTGTTAAAGGGATGGGACTCAGTCTTAGGGATGAGGCTCACTTTGGTTAAACATCCCCAGGCATCAGTCTCCTTATGAACCCCTGCCATTGGTCTGCTACAGCCCATGAAGCTGAGGAGATGTCAGTTGATAAAGATTAACACAGAGATCCATAGCTGGTCAGAGCACCAGGAATGCAAGGCTGTGGAATGCCATTCCCTCCCTCCTAAGGTTCATGAAGCATCAAGGGACAGGGAATGAGTATAATTCCCACCTACATTTGTTATGTACAACATGATAACTTTACTGTCAATGCTTGATAGTGTCTCTCTCTCTCTCTCTCTCTCTCTCTCTCTCTCTCTCTCCCCTCTCTCCTTCCCTCACTTCCTCACTCCCTTCTTCCCTCCTCTCCCCATGTGCACACTCTAGATCCTTTAACCTGATGAGTATTTGTGAATACTAGAATTGGTATGACCCTTTATGTTTCCTTACCAGATCTCAAAGCTGTTCATGCACTCGCAGTCTTGAGTCTGGATTCCCACTCTTAAAGGGTCAGGATATACCATGTCATTGTCAGGCATATTGGAAAGTGGCTGGTGTTCAGAGCCTGACATCAGTGCTCTTTCCCAAAGGTTTTTGCATGGCACCATGTAGGAATCAGCCTCTGTGAGGGAGTGAAGAAGACTGGTCTCACCTAAGTCCTCTTCCCTCTCTGACAGGCAGCCTTCCCATCCTTGCTGTTACAGCTCATTGCTAACGTCTTCCAGGAACCCCTGTTCCTTTATGTTTTATTTAGATACTGTGGGTATTATTACTCAGAAATGTATTCTGATATGAGCTAGTGCATCACAGCCAGATGCAGAGCTCTGCCTCCTCTGCCACTTTGGGAGTTTCTCTTCAGCTTACTTCAATTTCCCAGGGCTATCCCTTATCATCTTATAAACCCAAGTGTATTCTGGTGAATTTAAAAATAGTTCTGGGTAACATTAATGAGTTTTGTAGTTGAAAACTCTTTGAAGAAAAGACATAGCATTTATTGGAAGCAGAGACAGATTAATTTTTATGTTTGTATGTATTACCTATTTTGTAAGTTATATAATAATAATAGTGACACAATATAATGACAGAATGGAAATAGTGTCCAGCCAGGAAGTATGTTCAAAAGCTTTGGGGCCAGTCTGGATAACATTTAAAGAGAAGGGGTGAGTATTGTGATAGTTAGAATGGTAGTCTTTAAACAGTGCAGACCTTTGAGTCTGGTGATGATGGAGTTTCCAGAGCAAGGCCGCATCAGGTACTTGCAAGTCAGACACTTGAATGGGAGGTCAGACAAATTTAACATCCTCTAGCCTCAGCCTCCCAAGCGCTGGGATTGTAAGTGTAAACTATTGTACTTTATGTGTGCATATGTATGGATGTTTATATGTGTAGTATGTACCTTTGTGTTTATGTGTATGTGTGTAAATATATGTATATATGTGTGTATATATACCTACATGTATGCATGTGTGTTTATGTATTTGTGGGTGTATGTTGTGTTCTGTGTATAAGTTTATATGTATATGTGTATATATGTGTTATTATGTATCTGTATGTATGTATACTTGTATGTATATGTCTCTGTGTATACACATGTATGCATATGTGAATGTGTATATATCTGTATATAAATATGTATATGTGCATAATGTATGAAATATGTGCATAAATGTATCTCTATATGTATGTTTATATATGTGTATATATATCTATGCATGTATATATGTATGAAGTTATTGTTTTATTGTCTACTGGTCTGAGTTGTGATAAAACTCCAAAACAAAACTAACAAAATTCTTTGTTTTCCTTTTCACTCTGTACAAAACATGACTATTTCCTCTTCAAGCTTTCAGTACTTTCCCCTGAGAAATGATTTTAAATGTCCCAGGTCATACAATCCTCAAACAGAAGGCATGGGAGGCACAGGAGGCACGAGAACTAGTTACATAGGTCACTGTGACCCAGCACAGCAGGTTCCTACAGCTTATCTGGTGACACCAAGCTCCAAATAGTCTTTTCTTGACATCTATGGACTTTACCTGGCTGACTCGGCTAGGGGCAGTTCTAGGTGCAGGCTCCCAGGCTACGGAGAAACAGTGACAGGGGGCACTTGGGGCAGCCTTCAACCTTTTGTTAAGTCAGGGCAGTTGGGGAAGGGTGATAGATGTGATAGAAATATATTATATGCCTATGTGAAATTATCAAACCATAAAGACATTTTCATACACATCAGATGGCAAGCCAGGAGACTTCCAGGGCAGCCTACAGCAGGTTTTCTGTAGAGCAGGGCATGCTCACTCTGTCTGCACTCACTCGCCAGCTGTCTCTGAGGCCGGCAGGCAACCCTTATTCCTTGCTGTAAAGCAAACTGGAGTGTCCTCCTGCTTCCTTCTGTGTCCTTTGTGATGTGTTCACCTGGGACTCCTGCACTCCTTGTTCTATAGGCTTTTAAGCCAATTCTGGATAATTTACACCATAAAGCATTTATTCTAGAATTGCTTTCTCTTTGTACCTACAGGGATTCAGTCACTCCTGTGCTGGGCTGACCAAAGGTGCCCTCTGACTCTTCTATTTCTCTGTTAATTGAGTAGCTCTTGGGGGGGTGTCCTGTTTCCTGTCTTTTCTTCTGCTTCATCAGAACAGCCATTAATCTGGTTTGTTGTCAATCCAATGTGAGCATGGTTAAACAGCTCTTAGAAGCTTAATTGCTTTTGTGACTTTTGTTTTTCCTGACTTCACCCCAAAAGCCCAGGGGTTTTCTGTACCTTTTTAGACATGTGGAGTGCAGCCATACTGACACCACCACAAGGACCTTACCTATGAATTTGACCATCATGTTTTTGTCTTCACTAATGGTTAAAGTGTAATTAACAGGTCACATGTTCACTGCAGAGCATGATCAGCTTCCAGTCTCTCAGAGTTTAAGGATCACATTTTTGAGGTCAGAAATAGGGGCAGATGTCTTCCTCGGTTTCCCTGTGGCATTTAGTACTAAATGCTATGAAATATAATTTGGTGGGGGCAAGGATACCTGGTGGGCCCATGCCAAGATGTCCCCCTGAGAAATCACACCATGCAACAGACCTAACAATATAAAGGAGATTTACTTGGGTGAAGAGTGAGGGCCTGGATGAGTAGGGTCAGACAGAATGTAGCAAAGACATGAGGGCAGAGAGGGGGCAACAGAGAAGGACAGAAAGCAGGACAGAAAGAACACACCTGTAGGTGAGAGACTTAAGCCCAAGGGTGGCTGGGAGAAGCCTAGTGGAATAGCCTGTAAGCCAGAGCTCAGGAGCCACAATCTTGTTCTCATTCACATTAGATCAGAAATAGCAGTAATGTCCTCCAGGGTTCCCTGTGGCAGTCAGCACTGAGGTCCTGCAATCTTGCCTTCCATTCACATACTGCTGTTGCTTGCTTGAAGCTGGCAGGTCTTGAACTCACGAGTAGGTGAGGATCATTTTGAATGTCCTTCACTTTGCAGTCTGTGATTTCAGGACAGTGCCTTAGTGCCCAGTGCCATGTGGTATTGTGCGGGTGTAGACGGAGCTATTTGTTGATTTTACCTGATCACTATGGAGCAGTGTGTCCTAGAAGAATGAGAAGAAATGAATTTGTCAGAAAGGATATTTGGCCGATGTAAATCACAAGTCTATGTTTATGTAGAGCTCAGAAGGTCTTGTTTGGTAATTAACTATGTGACAGATTCTGGGCTGCATTCATGATTGTTTTAACTTTCTGCAACAACTCAAACTATGAAGTCATCTGGAGTGTTAGATTCACATCTCTAATGAGCACTAGAAGTCAAAGCTAAAGCCTAGAGAAGTTGTACAGAGTGTCCGGCTGCTGTCAGTTCGAAGAGGTAGGAGGACAAGTGACATATGTGATATCTGAACTGGATTCCATTTCCATTTCTTGGACACTCCTGACAGAGATGTACTGAATCCGTGAGACCTTAGGAGCTACTGAAGCCAAGTAGCCTGTGATGGTATGTCTCAATGTATATTTCTCTGTGTGTGTGTGTGTGTGTGTGTGTGTGTGTGTGTGTGTGTGTGTGTATGTGTGTGTGTATCTGTGTGTATGTATATGTGTGTATCTGTGTGTCTGTATATGTATGTGTGCATACATGCATGTGTGTGAGCATTTATGTGCATATGTGTATGTGCATATGTGTATGTGCATGTATGTACACAGTGCTTATATATACATATATGTACAAGTACACATGTGCATGTTTGTGCACATGTATGTGCATGTGTGTGTTTATGTGTGCATATATGTGCAAGTGCACATGTGCAAGCATGTGTTTGAATGAGAAATGTCCCCTACAGGCTCATGTGTTGGAACACTTGGTTCCTAGTAGGTGGTGCTATTTGGCGAAGGGCTATGTAGAGAGGTGGACTAAGTACTTCACTGGGGATAGTTATGAAGGTTTATTGTCTTCTTTTTAAACCTGCACAGTGCTCTCTTTCTCGAAAGGATCACTTTAAGGTAATGGCCCTCTCTAACTTGCATCTCACTTGGCAATCAGTACAACCATAGTATAATCACTCAGGAAATCTTGTCAACGGCAACATTGATGATGTTATGATATATTTGCCAGGACATTAGTGATGCTTATATTTAGTTATGTCATTTCTTTCTTTCTTTTTTTTTTTCTTGCTTTGCAATGAACACCGTCTGTAAGAGAAAGAATCCAGGGCTAATCTTCCAGGCTTCTATATGGCATTGACTAATGAGAGAAAGAAAAGGAGAGGGAAGGGTGGGGGTTGAAAGGAACAACAGAAATGAAAGGATGAGAGGGGGGGAGGCAAACTCTCCTTTCCAGGTTTCAGCACACCTTAACCTTAATGGAAGTAAACAAGCTAAAATATTCTTGTGTCTGGCAAAAAATTGCCAGGATAATAAAAAAAAATATGAAAAGAAACTTGAAACCCAGATCAAAGTACTGAGAATATAATGAAGTCAACACAAATGCAATTTGAAAAGTAATGTTTTCATCAGTGAACTAAAAATATCTTTTTAGGAACAAAAGAATTCAGGTAAGCAAATGCTTAGTGTGTTTCCTGGGGGATGTGACTAAGCGTCTCACCCAGGTTAGGCACTGACTACAGAGCAGAGTGTAAGTTACACTAAAGTACAACACAGAGAAGCAGTGAGCCTTGGGGTTACTTATAAGAACAGGGGTGAAGGTCGCTGACATAAGTGTAGGTGGCTGAAAGGCAGTTGTCTTTGAGAAGCCTGGTTACTGACATGAAATCCCTATAGCTAGCTCTGTGCACTGCTTGTAGACAAGGCTACACTCACTAGGACAGATGGTCTCCTGAAGGCAGTCACTTTACTCAACTTCTGTCCATGAGCATTGCATGTTCCTTGCATAATCTTGGTGAATCCTGTAAACTTCTGATTTTCAGACGATGTGAGGTTCACTTACTCTGTGAGTCTCACGAGTTTCCCTTGCAGCTACATAGCACTCCACTTCTCCCTCTGTCTCTTCCTTCCTTCCTTCCTTCCTTCCTTCCTTCCTTCCTTCCTTCCTTCTTTCCTTCCTCCCTTCCTTCCCCTTTCTTTTACAATATTTTCAGAAATCTGCAGGGGATGATACAGATGTCCATATGTGGCTAAACATTAGGCAATTTCAACGACAATAATTTGACACATTATCTTACCTTCTATGGTCATGTGGTTGGGAATAGAGGTTCTTTATTGCTATCTAAATTAGCAACATTAGCTCTAAAATCAGATGTTATAAGATAAATGTGATATATATATATATATATATATATATATATATATATATATATATGAATGACACTATATGTATATGTACAGTATACATGTATGTTACAGAATATCCATTATAGAAAGAGCTAAGGAATCTGTAGTAATGTTTCTAGAGGTTCCAGGAATGGGATTTTATAAATGTAAACAGATTGAATTTATAAGGTAAAAACCTGAACTAGCTCCCAGGAAGAACTTCAGCCATAGAATCAGATGACTGTGGGCCACAAGGTTGAGGAAGGAGCTGCAGAGATGAAACGACATGACACAGTCAGCACACAGAAATGAGTAGACAGATGATCAGAGGCCTAAACAGGTAGATGAGAGGATTGCCAGATAGCACTGGGTAGACCAAGTCAACCGCAGGGAGCAAACTGAGCTGAAGTCCTAGGGATAGTAGGAAGCTCTTTCCTTGTCAGTTCTTGATCATATGTGGAGTGTCAGATAACAGGTTAGTGGGAATTTTCGTCTTCCCAGTGCTGATGTCTACCTCTTTATGGGATCCAGATAGGGGGTTGTCCTCTTTCGTCAGTCTGGTGTGTCTGATAAGATTTGGGGCTTAGTTTCTATATGATTTTAATACACCCATTTATATGTCCCTCCCTATAGCTTCAATTCACCATGGTAATTTATAAAGAGGAAATCCTTCTACTCCAGGAATAAGTCATTTGTTAGTCTGTGTTACATGGGTGGCCCCAGACAGATAATTTTTTTTGAGGGTGCATTCAGGCATGTAATCACCCTCAAACTAGAGACAAAAATCTGCTTTTTGTCTCCACTTTACAAAAGTAGAGTCTTCTAGGGTGAGGCTCAGCCTGATTTGAACTCCAAATCCTACAGTAACTAACTTATTCTCTGTCTTCTGGTCCTCAATAGGGAGTTGATCGATTATCTAATTCTGGCCATTGTGGATACTTGGTTATTACCATCTGAGGGATGGGTAGTTAAATTACTGAGTTTCTTTGTCTTCACAACACTTGGACTAATCCCATCCACCCCCTTGTGCCACAGCCTCATAAACCAAAGTGAAAGTTTTTCCCAAATCAAGCTGTTCAGAGGCAGGACATTCCTGACTATCATGGCTACCTCTACCAAGCCCTCAAGCTTTCTATCTGCTTCCTCGAACATGGATTTTCCCTGTTCTGTATTAAAGACTGAACCCAAAGCTATCTTCTGTCACCTTTACCTCATTCTTTTCCTGCTTCTTATCTGATTTTTTCCATGGTCTCCAAGCTTTTGCCTCCCAGTACAGATCTAACCTGTATCCATTTTTCTTGAGTCCTAAACACTGTAAAAAGCATCCCCCTCTTTTCCATTTTCCTTTTGTCTTAGTTACTTTCCTATAGTTGTAGTGAGACACAATGACCAAGGCAACTTAGAAAATAAAGCATTTAATTGAAGGCTTGCTTACAGTGTCAGAGGATAAGCCTATGATAATCATGGGTAGCAGGTAGGAATGGTTCTGGAGCAGTAGGTGAGAGCTTACATCCTGATCTGCAGGCAGAGAGAGAGAGAGAGATAGAGAGAGAGACAGAGACAGAGACAGACAGACAGAGAGATAGACAGACAGAGAAAGACACAGACAGAGACAGAGAGAGACAGAGAGACAGAGAGAGACAGAGAGAGCGACAGAGAGACAGAGAGAGAGACTTGATGTGGCATGGGCTTTTGACACCTCACAGCCTGCATCCAGAGGCAGACCTCCTCCGACAAAGCTTCACATCCTAATACTTTTCAAAGCAGTTCTAGCAAACAGGGACCAAGCATTCAACTATATGGGGGCCATTCTCATTCCACCATTCTCATTACAATTATCACAGCTTTCTAAATCAGAGACTAACACAGAGGCTAGCAACCTCAAGGACTTTGCTCAGCATAATTTCTTCATTACACTACTGGGTTCTTTCTGGAAAAGTAGTTGAGCTTGGATTGCTTGTCCTCTCGCCACAGGGAAGGCTGAGAAGCACCTCAGGGGCCTCCCATCTGAGAAAGTCAACGAAGGCACAGGGGTAAACTCCTCATGGGTTTAAAGGTAGTAATGTGGTTGTTTTCGATAATGAAATTAAAAAAATAGTTATGTTTTTTACTAACCTTGATTCTTTCTTTTCTAGAGATATTTTATTGTCTATTAATGGAGAAAAATAATACATGGCCAAGATTTTCTTAAAATAGTCTGAGGCAGAGATAAACAAAAATAAAATTGACCAGGCCTTCAAGTGGTAAAGAAAGCAGAAGTCAAGCTTGTGAGCTGAGCTTAAGCCTCAGGACTCGCAGGAGAAGCAGCTCCCTCAAGTTGCACTGTGATTTCCATACACTGGCAATGGCATGCATGTGGGATAGTACAAATTCATTCATGAGCACATGCACATATTCACATACCAGTAGTAAATAAATATAATAACAAAATAAAAAAATTTCCCTGAGATAATAATGAGAAAACCTTCCGGTTGTCATAGACTTCCTGTTCACACTGAAACACGCTGGCATCTTGCCACAGCCAGTGCCCCACAGAGCATGAGCAGCACCATGGCCTGTCTATAACCTCTTCCACTAGCATCTGCTTCATCAGCATTTCAACTGCAGACATGTGTTATGCTAGTGGTAATGCTATTGCAAATGGCAGATGTTTTTGTTGTTGTTGTTGTTGCTGTTTGGTTTTTGTTCTGTTTTGGGTTTTGTTTTACTTTGTTTTATAACTCAATAAAATAATGTAGATATGCACTTTCCTATATTCTTCTTGCTTGAGCACTGTAGTAACAGTTGAGCATGGAATGCACTCTGCCTGGATGTCTGCAGGAGGGGATCAAGGTGTGGGCATAGACTTCATCACAAACACAGACTCATCAGCACTGCAACCTTGCATAGCAGTTTTCTCCATAAGAAAATTGTCTGTCTTGGAAGGAAGCTTATTAGGAAGTCAGATATTCTAAGGCGAGGTAAAACACTCCATCCTGCTGGGAGGATCTTACATTCAGAAAACAAACGACTCAAAGACTTCAGAAAGTCCCTGATACTGACCAGATCCTTCCATCCCCAAGCATATATAAGTAGTAAAATTGCTGAGAGACTCTCAGAGCAGGTGATCTGCCTAGAAGAGGCAAAGGCCAGCCAAGCTGCCTGGAAAGGACACTCCTTAACCCACTGAACGTCCTGCAGGCTCTGCAGTATGCTCCAGGCTCCCAGGTTTGTGAGCTGTCAGCCATGCTGAGGTGGCTTTTGGAGATGCAACTGACTTTGAGTAGTTTCTGCTCCTGAAAGTAACCCCTCACCAATATAGTTGTCACTAAAACCAATAAACTCAATGCCTCACTATGTTGGATTTTGCTGGTGTGCTTACTTTGGTCTGTTGTTAGTTCCAAATCTGGGGTGAATAGGCATTTGTTCACAGTCTGTGTGGTCATTAAGAATTAGGAGTCTTTCTTGTGGGTTAAATGAATGGTATCATCATTATTGTTGTTGGTCCTTACCCATGTGTGAGCTACAAGGAAATCCAGGCCAATGAGCATCAGTTATTGTTGATTATAGAACAGTGGTCCCTGGAGGTGCCTGTCTCTGAATGGAAGATGGAGTTTCTGGATGGGCTACAGCCGAGGACAACTGAGTGCCAGGAAGCAGAGAGAAGAGTCCATCTCAGAAGAGTCACCTCTTGTCCTTGTATGATATATCATCTGGCTCAGAGATTGACATCCATGATAAGAATGGATTTGTCTCACCCTCCACAGGTTCAGTATCTGAAGGCATAGTGAGGGCTCCTTCCACTTTCTTTGAATAGCACTCACCTCTGTACAGGAACTCAGAGCTTGCCCAGATACAGAAAGCATCTCTGATATAGTTTCATACACACCCTTCAGCAAAACTCTACTGATTGAGAAATCTCTTATAAAATACATTGGAGAGAGGGCTACATGGGTAAAATGCCTACTGGCATTGAAGAAACTGAATTTGCATCTGAAGCACTAAAAACTTGGTTCAGTGGAAGAGCTGGAGGTGGATGGAGACACATGGATCCTGAGAGTCCACTGGCCAGCCCTGCTCACTGAAAAATTAGCTCCAGCTTCAGAGAGAGAGATTCTAACTCAAAAGGTGGACAGTGGTAGAGAATGTCGAAATCTGGCCTCTACATGTCTATGCTAGTATGCTATTATTCCCTCTCTCTCTCTCTCTCTCTCTCTCTCTCTCTCTCTCTCTCTCACACACACACACACACACACACACACACACACACACACACACAGAGGGTGTGTGTGTCTAGTCTGTCCTCAATGTGTTTATTAAACAGTTAGTATTTCTTATATTTGTGTAGGCAGAAGATTGAAATTTCTTTCCCAAGATGAATGGCATAATACTCATGGGCCTCCCAAGCACAGGGGTTTGAAATACCAATAGACAGCCAAAGTGACAGAGAGTAAGAGAGTATATTCATGATAACCAAAGAGGTAGCCATAAGATCTTGTTGGGTCCTGCATCTGTAACCATTTGTAAGAACAAGGGATTTGTGAGGGCATTACTGTGTGGGGACAATGGATATCGAAATGACTTTAGTGTATCTATTTATCTAGCATTTTCCATGTGCCTTGTGCTCAAGAGGCTGAGTGATGCTCCGGGTTTGTTTCCTTCAGGTGACTTTAAAGTAAACAAGATTTCCAGGTGGTTGATGTTATTATTGTTGCACATGTCAACAGATCCTGATGGCTCGTTTATATTTCTCTGCAGTGATGCCCATGAAGCCCTATTAGGCTGCACCTAGGTGACATTTTTCTTACTATTTCTTCTTCCCACTCATATAATTGACGTGCTGTATTTTGTTCTATATCATCCTTTCTTATTTTGCAGCAAAAATGTTCACATTTCTCAGACAGCCGTCCCAAGTTGATTCATGTGTTCTAATGGCAAGCATTGCTTTCCCTAGTAAGAGAAGCCCCTTCTTGGTGCCTTCTGGACCATCACTCATTGGAGTGTCCCAGATTGTTTTACAGGAGAGGCTTCAAAGTTGATTGCTAGGATGATGTATAAAACTAAATAAGAATTGGATGGAGTGGGAAGAAATCTTTACTTATGTAGTAACGGCTTTTACTTGTTAGAAATGCACAAAAAGACTGTTTTCATAGAGAACTAGCAGAGAATAATGAAGTTTAAGAAATAGCTATAGAATTCAATTATTCCCAAATCAATTTCAAAACTGGCCATTTTGGAATTCAAATCCTTTATCATAAGAGCATTGACTTTCCAAGCTGCAAGATTCTGAGAGATAGGATCTAATTTGTTTTGGTGTCTCCATCAATCTAACAGTGAATCAATCAACCAGACTTTCCCCTGTGACAGTATAAAGCAAGCAACAATGACCTGAGACAAAGCTTAGGGAGGTAGGGATGACAGAGGTCACAGGAAGCTTTGTGCCTGCCAGAGCTGTGAAATGGGAGTGACCTTAGTGGGAGGACTTCATTGAGATGGTGGGATTTGATACTGGCTTTGGAAATGCATATTTGAAAACACAGGAAAAAAGTGGAGACAGTTTGTGGCATCAAGGCCTTCCTGAGTAAGTTGGCAGCTAATGGTCAGTGGGAAATGTAGGATGGTCAGATATGGGTAGATAGGTCAGTACCGGCAGTTATGGGCAGATATGAGCAGACAGATATGCTTAGATAGGGTCAGATATGGTATGGAGCTGGGATCCAGTGAGTAGTGGGAAATGAAAAGACTGTTTAAAATACTGGGAATAAATAGCCAAAGTGCTTAGTCATAGGTAGAACACCTATTCCAACTTATCTCCCATACCAAAGCTCAGACAACATCTAGGAAAAGGCAGACAAAAGACTGCAAGAGTCAGAGTATATATCAAGGAATCCTGTCTTTTAGACCTGACATACCTGTACACATATGAACACACAGGAACTTTTGTTATGTGCACAAACCTGCAGAGGCAAGCCTGTTAAAAAGTCCAGCCTGGGAAGGAGCTCACAAGACCCTACTCCTTATTGAGATACTGTCAGTTAATGACTACTGAGGGGAGGGAGAGTCACAGGTTTGGGTGGGGCAGTAATAATTTACACATCTTCCCACACACACAATACATGTAGGCATCACTAATTAACTAGGTAACTTAAATAATAATAATAATAACAACAACAACAATAATAATAACAATAACAATAATAATAATAGTAATAATAATTAAAGTTTAAAAGAAGGCATAGAATAAGCAGAGATGTGTTTGAGGATCCAGGGGAGTTGGGAGAGGCAAGTGAGGGGAGAGCTGTGATCAAGAAATAGTGCACACATAAATGAAATTTTCAAATAAACAATAGAATGGGTTTAGAAGAGTGTGGAGATGTTAAAGATTGGCAGAAGCCTCAATGCTTTTAAAACAGAGTCCAAAGAGGTGACAGTGGTCTGGGACAAGCCAAGCTTTCTCTTGGGGACTTGGGGAGATGCCACACTGTGGCAAGCTGGTACAGCAACTTCATACATCATACTGACTGGTAACATCTAAATATTTCCTGAGGCAAAGACACTCCCAGGAGGAGCCAAAACTAAAGTTGAGAGGATCCTTCAGAAGTCCAGATACCAGGTCAGTTCAGAGGTGCAGGTCTGGGCATTTGGACACCTTGAGGCACTCCCTGCTATCTGCCTTCCCTACTATTTTCTGTTGCTCTGGTTCAAACAGGAAAGAGCAAATTCTTCCTGTTTGTCCAGTTACTGTAACCTTTCTGCATTTCACTTCTCTGTAAGGTTCATGCTCATTCTGAAACATGTGCATATTTATGTATTCTGCATTCAAACCTCCAGAACGAGGTTGATGCATTCAGAATTGATGTATCTTCCTGCTGAAGTCAACAACTAGAATATAGTTTATTTCTTTATTTTAAAAACTCCTTTCCTTTTAAAATCTCGGATGTTCTACACAGCATATATAACATATTATATAATATATAATATACATAGATATACACACAAATATATTTCTAAATAGAACAAATTAGTAGTTGTCTGACAATGATTCTAAATGTTTTTAAGTAACTTTCCCAGTTTTACTGAAGTAGAATCAATGAGCCCCTCTTTTTATTCATAGTGCATGGGTCTCTCCCATCTTGGGCTGTCAAGCTTCTAGTGTTCCTATGTTTGATGCTTCTGTCTGTAGTATTCCACGAATCCCATTGCTGTTCATCCCAGACACTCTGTTGCCGCTAGTCCCATACATCCTGTTGCCACTTGTCCCATGATCTCTGATGTGCTAGCATTCTTTTCTCTCACACCTCTTCTGTTTCATTATCCTTCTTCTCCTGTGTACCCCCACACTGCTCCTCTGCCTGTTTACCCTGTGTATCCCCACACTGCTCCTATGCCTGTTTACCCTGTGTACCCCCATACTGCTCCTATGCCTGCTTTTGTTCTCTGTATTCTTCATTTTGTTTTCCTTCTCTACTAACTCAGATGCTATTTTTCTCCATCTTCAGGACTCCCTAATGATCAACTAGGTCATTCCCACCAAAGCATTAGAACACGGGTTCTGAACCTGTAGGTTGCAACCGCTTCAAAGTCGCAGGTCAGATATCCTGTATATGAGATATTGACATTATAATTTATAGCAGTAGAAAAATTACAATTATGAAGTAACAACAAAATAATTGTATGGTCAGGGGGTCACACAAACCTGAGAAACTCTTCAAGGATGTGAGAACTACTGACTGAGAGGGTGACCGGCACATTTGCACCTTTAGCAGTTTCGAAGGCTTGAGCTCTGACTGTTCCTTCCAGACCACTAACTGGGGCTTCTGAACTCAAAGGTGAGGGGTTTCTGAGGAACGCTTGTTAATTTTATTAAAGATTGACTTTATGCATATGTGATTATTTGCATGTTTGTGGGGGGGCATGTAAGTATTGGTGATTTCGAGCTCAGAAAAGGAAGCGGGATCCCTTTGAGCTGAAGTTACAGGTGCAACTGAACTTGGGCCCTTTGCATGAGCAGTATGTACTCTTAATGACTGAGTCATCTCTCTAGACTCTTGTTGCTATTATTTACTTATCCATCTACTTATTAACCTGCCATCTTTGCTCATCAGGAATTTTCTCCTCTTGAGCTATTCTTTAGATTTGAAAAGAGCGTTTTCTTGAAGCACCACGCACACTGATGACCAGTGTGAGCTCCAAGTCATCTTTGTAGGCAAACCCTTCTCCACCATTTGCAGCTGATGGTCCTGATCTGGGACAGAAATCACAGGTATCCTTTAAACCTCTGGTTATCCCAAATGACATCTTCACAGCAGGAAACCCCTGCCTGTTCACTCTCCTGAGCAAGTGTCACCTTTACCTGCTTGAGACAAGAGAAACAGATGGTTCTTTCTAAACCCCTTCTGTGTTTCTCCTCTCTACATATTTTTGTTTGTGTTTAATCATAGAAAATTGACTTGATTGATAATTATCTGCATAGGAATTTTCTGTTTCTGTTTGCGGTTGAACATGGCCCAGTCCAAAGGGCCTTCACAGAGAATGGCCCTTTCTCTCAGAAAAGTAAGCTTCCAGCCAATGTTTTATTATATGTCTAGGTGAGGGTTGCTTCCCATTTCCTCACCTCAGTAGTGTTCCTATCTAAAGATGGGCTTCCTGCAAACCTCAGGGCATCCCTCTCCCCTGTCTCCCTTGTTCTTTTTTGTCTCTTCATAATGCCTTTGTAGGATAAGGTTTAGATATTCCCAATTAATTAACTCTGTGCTCCTATTTGTCCTTTTTGTTATAGCTCTCCATAGCAATTTAGTACTTTCTTTTAGATCTATTTTTAAGATAGTAGTCTTTGAGCATCTCCTAGTAAGTTGCCTATTGTTAAAGACTTTATGTCTTTAACAGACAGACAGACAGACAGACAGACAGACAGATATCATCAGCTTTCCACTACTGTAACAGAATTCTGAGATAATCAATTTTTCAAGAGAAAAGAGGTTATTTGGCCTTGTGTTTTTAGTAGTTAGATTCAAGACGAGCTGGTCCACTGCTCTGAAACTGTAAAGTCTCATTATGAAGGAATAGTGCCATGCACCAAAATTCCTCCTGTGAGATCTGAGAAGAAAAAGAGAAGAAGGATAGGTCCCAGAGTCTCATCACACAGTTACCTAAGTAGCTTCCACTTTGCCCAACTCTAAAGGTTCTATCCCCAGCAGTGTAAGTACCACACTGGATGCCAAATACACTGTCATGAGATAGACACTCAAGATCCAACCATGGCAGATATAAAATTGTAGACAGACAGAGGCAAATGGATAATTGTAGCACATAATTTATGCAAAATCCAGCTAGGCCTGGGCATCGAACATCAGACACAGCCCCCTCGGTTAGCTTGGTGCTAAGTCACTCCAATCTTGGTCCTGGACCACAGCCTGGCTGCAGGCTTCACTATCTGTGACTGAACTCTCACCAGTCAACTATCTCTCCAACGAGAGTTCTGAGATTGCTCTCTTGGTCTCTGGTCTCTGCTTGCTTCCCTACCTACCTTGGCTAGCTCCAAGTGGCCTTGCACTTGGCTGCTGTGCTGACCAAACTAGTTTTTCCTGAAAACACCTTGAACAAGTAGCTTGTTTTCATCAGGCCATCCATCCCCTGTGGCTGGCCTGCAGAACACCAGCTACTGCTCACTCAGCTCCCCTCAGCCCCATGAAATGAAAACACTAGAGACTTATAATATCCAAGCCAAATTTATAATGGCAAATTTCCAACCCCCAAATGCCTGTGCAAAGGACACACAATTCAATAATATAATTACAAGCTACACACTTAGATTAGACAAATATACCACTTCACTACTCTACTGCCCTACTATGAAATCCCCAGCTACTTGTGACTCCTCCAGGCCACATGGATATGGTTCATCTTCATCTCCTTCTCCCTCCATCTTTTTCTCCCTTTCTTCTCCCTCTTGTCTGACCCTGCTCTTCTCCCCTTCTTGTTCTTCCAGGAAGATCCTGACTCTGTATCTTTGCCCAATGATTAGCTTCCTGTCATCTTTACCAGCCAATCAAGTAACTGGTGGAAATTCCCCTACAGATGATAAAATAAAGATGGGTAGATAGATATGGTAGAAATAAAGAGATAGATGATAGATGGACATATAGAGATGTAATGAATAAACATATAGAGATGATAGAGAAAGATAGAGAGATGATTGATGGATAGATGATAGATAGATAGATAGATAGATAGATAGATAGATAGATAGATAGAGCTGGAGATATATGATAGGTGATAGAAATAGGCGAATGATTAGATAGATAGTAGGTAAAGACACATAGTAGATGATGGATAGATAAGTAGAAAACAGTGGATGAGTGAGAAGACAGGTAGATGATGGATAGGTAGATTATATATGGATGGATAGGTAGACAGATATGTTGATAAATATACTCTATAATCTGTATACTTTAAAAAATCAATTTTAAAGTATATATTATATATGTAATATACAAAGTATATATTAGTTATATATATACATATATTAAATATTAGTTAAATGATCATTTTAAATGCATCTCATGCTCACTATGTGGTTTTTCTTTTTAAATAATAGGCACTTGTGCCTCTCTCAGAGTTGCTTCTTACAGTTGTTAGAACTCCCTGGTCCTGCCCACTCCAGGAAGCCTGCCTAGCTCTTTCCCACTTTTTGACCTGAGCTTTCCTCCCTCCCCCCCCCGCCCCCTGTCAGTGCACTCCTCACCCAGATTTCAACAGACACACCTCCTTATCCACTTCTGTTTCTGCTTGCCTAGCACACAGCCCTTCCCAGAGTCCACCACTCTCATAAACCATCATTGCCCCAGCCTTCCATTTGTGTGTGTGTGTCTCATTAGTATTTTGTAAAATTATATTTTATAACAGATAAGGAAATATAAAACATAAAAAGTCCAGTCTGTCTGTCTCTCTCTCTCTCTCTCTCTCTCTCTCTCTCTCTCTCTCTCTCTCTCTCTGTGTGTGTGTGTGTGTGTGTGTGTGTGAGAGAGAGAGAGAGAGAGAGAGAGAGAGAGAGAGAGAGAGAGATCCTGTGAAACTCTTTCATTTGGAATACCTTTTGCTTATTTTCTTCTTAAGGCCCAATATCAGAATATTGCCTTGGCTTCCCTTGAAGTCCAAGGACTGGCACAAGCTTATGAGCTTAATTTTCAATTTTCTAAGAGGTGAGATAAGTACTGGGTATCTATCAGCAACAAAAACACCTGAAAATGGTCATTGGAAAGTTAAATACAGAGCTGGAGATTTTGCTAGCAATCCTGACTCCCAGAAATATTTCAATCTAGAAAAAGAAAAGGATAGCAAATATTTATCTCTTTACATTTTAAACATTTTCCTCAACCTTACATCTGAGTACCATCAGCCGTGTCTGTGTTGGAAAAGCTGCAAATTTACCTCATTTACTCAAGAGCACAGATATTTGCATAGTTTCTCAGCCTGTTAGCATCTTTTCATTAGTAACCTGGAGCTCAGGCTTTCCTGCTGATATTTTAGTGCAGAGGTAGAAAAGCACTAAGTGGCATTTTGTTCCTTTAATTTTTCCATGCAAAGTTAGGGAACCAAAAAATGCATGGTGCCCATAAAATGTCATTATTATTTTATCCACAATAGTAGTCCAATTCTCCATCCTCACAGCTTCCTAGTAATAATGGTACATTAACGAAGGAGGACCCACCAATGAAAAAAACAGATTCCCATAATGCTCTATG
>CACVCL010028513.1:0-100539 GCA_902729485.2 Mus minutoides
GTGACCTGTCCCTGAATAGGGGAGGCACATAAGTCAACTTTCCTCCTTGAACAAACAGCCACCTTAAGGGAAAGTACCTTGTGGACCCATTGTGTTGTTGAATTCACCTGTAACACTGCTCTCAGAAGGACAGGCAGAGAAGTAACAGGTATGAGCCCCCTCCTTAACCTACAGAGTGAGTCCTGGTGTCAACAAAACAAAAAGCTCTTTACATTTATAACCTTTATACATTGACTTATAAAATCAAATTTACAAATCAAAAATTAAAAACAAACAAACAAAAACAATCAAACAAAACAGCAACACAGCCTGGCAAGATGGCTCAGCAGGGAAAAGTGCTTGCTGCCAAGGCTAATGATCTGACTGTCTGTGTCGAGAAAAAAGGAAAAAACTGACTCTTGCAAGCTGTCTCCTGTTGCACATAGACTGTGGCACACGTACCCACACACGTGTGTATAAGCACACATGTGCTCAAGCAAGTACATTCTTAAATATTAAGAAATTAAAATTTCTCTAAAATAAGTAATTCTAAAAACCAATGATATTTTTAAAAATATCTTGAGATAGAATCTTATTCAGTACCCCAGGCTGTCCTTAAACTCACACCAATCCTTCTGCTTCAGCGCCCAAACTGCTGGGATTGCAAATAGGAGCCACTAAACTAAGCTAAAAATATTTTTTTCTTTAAAATTTAAAAAATATTATGTTCATTTATTCATTGCAAGTCTCAACAGCAAGTCTTTTTATCTGCTGAGCCATTTTGTCCCTGTTAATAAAAGCTTTTTTCTTCATTTCTTGATTCTGTGTGTGTGTGAGAGAGAGAGAGAGAGAGAGAGACAGAGACAGAGACAGAGACAGAGACAGAGACAGACAGACAGACAGACAGACAGAGCTGGACACATGAGTGTAGCCCAGAGGGAAACTTTCAAGAGTTGGTTCTCTCTTTCTACCATGTATGTTCTGGGATACATTCAGTACACTAGCCTTGGAGGAAGCACCCTCACCTGCTAAGCCTTATCACTGGCGCCTACTTTTTTTTTTCCTAATGAAGCTCTTGCTATTGTCCTTTTGTATGCGTAATAGTGACTGCTGGAAAGCTGGTTGTGGTTTGTGTTGTGCTTTAATCTGACATGTTGATATTCATGTGAAATCATATAAAACGTTTTCATCATTTTCTTTTGCAAATACTCTTAAAACCTTTCTGGGGCGGGGGGGGGCGGTGACAGGAAGGTGCTCCTGGGTCAATCCTTGGCCACAAGTGTGGCCCTCCTTTACCAGACCTCACTCTGACCAATCAGCTGCTTTAAAGGGTTGGAAGCTCTTGCCCTTCACCCCTGATGGGGAGGTAGTATTAAAGAGGCCCCCAGATGACCCTGAATTTATCTCCATTAACATTTAAGTTATTGCAGATGGAAAATAGATTTACAAACACATATTGTGAGAAACTCATGGGCCCCATCATGTCCTGAACCTTCCGAGTCCCATGAACCCCAACTGGAGACACAAGAAAATATGGTTGTTACCTATGGCTGGGCAGACACACATCTTACACGTTCAGGCAGATCCAAGACGTCATCTCAGAGAGACAGGTCACAAAATGGAACTTTCCAGCTTAGCTACTCTAAGCAACTCAAAACGAGAACATCTTGATTGCTTATAGTGCCTGGCAGAGTGCCAGAGCTTGCTTGACTTGTGTAGTAAGTGATTTGAATAAAGTATCCATGTCACCACATCACTCAAAACAGGGCTGTAACTTTAATTTTTTTCAAAGTCTACTTTTAATGATGGGTCTTATACACTTTAGCACCCTGCTAGCCCACCACCCACAAGAGGCAATAGAAAAGAAAGGATACTGGGGAAGTGGACCTGTTTAGAAAGGTTCTTTGGAGCAACTCCCATCTGTGCTGTCTGGAAATCGGCAGTTCAGTTCATAGGTTAGTAGCAGCAGCTAGACTCGCTCACAAACACTTCACAAATCTACCAGCAATCCAGTTCGGTAGAATCCAGGATAGCAAGCATGAATCAACAGCAGTGGCACGACCTCGCAGAGACAGCCAGGCCGCAGCCTTAGCTGGAGTCAGCGGGGAGACCCAGAAGTTCTCAGCTGTGCCTGTCTCAGAGCAGCAAAGATCAGCAAGGTGTGAGACCAACAAGAGACCACAGCCAGCTAAGCAAGCCAAGCTCAGCTTCCATCATTGTCCCCAAGTCCTATTTATTTATACCCTCCAAACTTGAAGTGTCCTCCACCACAGGTCTTGCCTCAGCACGTTCTTTTGTCTCAGCCAACATCACTCTGCCAATCAGCCCAAGTGGATGTGGCAAGAAACTACAGCACACCACCAGAAGGTTTTTGGTGCTGTTTCTCTCTATGGAGTCCCGGCAAATGCAGCTTAACTATGCAACGTAAGACAGACTAATACATGTGTGTTGTTAGCAAAGAATCTGTCACGTGTCCTTTCATGTGCTTGTTTTAGCAGAGCATTCTCTCTTCAGTGTCTGCTTCAGTTCCTTCAGGAGTCTGCCTTAGTCTTTCACCTGTGTCCTCTTCAGGAAAACACTGCTTCATGTGTTTGCCCCAGAAAAACACCTTCCAACACAACTTACTTTTCAAAGAACCATTAAGTTTCAACTTCATGGGGCTCTGAGGACTGACTTTCTTTCTAAATAGCCCATGAATAGTTGAATAGTTTCCTTTAGAATCGCTTTAGATTCCCATTTGTGTTATCTAAAACCAGGCTACTGTGTATGACACACACACACACACACACACACACACACACACACACACACACACACCACATTACTGTCTGTTGATGCCAAAGCTCTGGGCTTTCTAGACTTTTCTCATCTGTGAAGCAGCTACATTTTGGGGGAAGCTCTGTTTTTGACAAGCACTTGAAATGGGATGTAAGGCTCCTGGCTGCCACAGCTTGCTTCTGTGACTTGCTCATTCAAGCCCTCTGACTTTTTATAGGCCTTTGCTTGTGCTTTGCTGTTTTCTGTATTTTTGTCTTTTGAACTCTTTCATGCTTCACTCTTATCATTTTCAAGTACAGAATTTTACTTTCCACTGATTCTAAATTCATATCTCTAAATTCATTCATAGATTCTTTTACCATTCACATTAATTGATATAGCATTATGTTCTGATCCCCACATGGAATATTTTCATTTTTGCTACTTTATTCATCTTAAAATTCCAGATCCAGTGCGGTGGCTCAGCAAGCAGAGGCTCGAGCCTTTCTGCACATGCCTGAGCCCTTGAGTTCAGTCCTGACAAAGTGGCAGGAGAGACCCGATTCCAGCCCTAACTCCTCCCCATGTGCACACCAAGGCACACGTGCGTCTACACACAATAATAAAGGAATAAGTTAAGTTTCCAGGAGCCACTCTTATCACTGTGTATTGTCATTTTATATCATTTTAGTCCTGTTTTGAAATTTCATTGTTGGTTTGTTTTGTTTTGTTTTGTTCTGGGATTTGGGGTGGGTTGTTGTTGTTGTTGTTATTGTTTACCAATTCTTTTTTCTGCATTAGTTTGGACTGATTCAAGCTGGGTGTTCTCATGTGGTCAGAGGTCCTCAGCTGTCAGTGGCTCATAGCTGGCCAGAAGCCTCCATGTTCATGGAAATGGTGTATCGATGATTCCTTCTGACCACTCAAATGTCAGCTTGTGGGGAGCTTTCTCTAGAGGGACATAAGGAGTCAAAAGGCATCCTCCCATGCCCTAAAGACAACAGCCACACTCTGCATGTGCCTTGGAGTGGCCCCTCAGTCCTGCTCAGTCAACGTTCTGCAAACTCTGTCCTCTACTGATGCTATCCTCGAAGTTTGCTTTTTACTGTCATTTTATCACATAGGTGAGAAAGCAGACTTGATAGGCAACCATGTGGAATACATAGCTCATGGTTTTCCTCCTGCTCCCTCAATCAGGAAGAAGGGTCCTAGCCATTCCTTCCCATTTGAAAAGGACCTTTTCTAGAGACTCTGGTTTCCATCTCTGGGGCAGCTTGGGGCTGGGAGCAGAGGCTGTTGTGTGAGGATGCTGCTGGAGGGGGAGGCAGATTCTCCCAGATGTGTCTGCTATTCTTTTTTCATTCTCTCTTTGTTCACCTATACTTCCAGTTTGGCTTGCCCTTTCTTCTTACACTGGCATTTCCTCCACTGCTGCAAACTTTCCAGAAGTTTCTAAATGTTCCAGTTCTGCTGGCTGGGTACACAGATTAAAGATGGGGATTTTCTTGTTTTGTTTTGATTTTCCTTCTGGGCCAGATCAAGTCTCCAAATCGAGAACTTCCAATTATAATCACCACTCTTTTCTGGCTACAGGTGAGTTGGGCATTTCCAGTTCCATTAACAGGATAGCCTGGGCATAGGTTTATATTTCTGGCAGACAATAGTTTTAAACCCTCACTCTGTGAGAAGACTACCTGGTCCCTGACCTCCAGACAACTAGGCTTCCTAGGCCTGTTTTACCCCTAGTCTGGTCACCAGAAGCTTCAGCCCCGCCCACCAGGATATATATATATATATATATATATATATATATATATATATATATACTGTTTCTGCTCTGTGGAGATTCATTTAAATCTATTTTTATCTAGGATTTCATGGAAAATAATTTGCCAACTTTCCCATGTATAACTAGTCCTCCATCACAAATATCTCTGCTAAGATTTCACGATGAAGAAGGAAGGTTCCAGAAAACCGGACATTGGAGGCTGACAGACTGCTCCACAGTTTAAAGGACTTGTGTTTTTGCAGAGGATCTGGGTTCCATTCTCAGCACCCAGCTGTGATCAGATGGTCTGGGCTCTGTTGGAGAAACTGAAAACCCCAGCATGTTTGTTACACAGAGTTAAACAGGGAAGCAGGGTTGTTGCAAACAGCTGAACAAAGGTGACGTGTTACATACAGATAAGCAAGGAGGCAGGGTTTATCTCCTACTGCTGGATCAAGGGGGCAGGTTTAGCTGATCTTGGTAGGAACATTCCCTGTAGGGGAGTAGTCTTCAGAGTTCCTGGGGTGGCTGGGAAAAGACAATGATGGCCATTGTCTGCACACACCCTCACCCCAGAGCTGGCTCACATTGACAACATACCTTCTCTCAAGTCTTTATTCAGTTAGGGCAAATATTTTCCGACTTATACATCTTTCTGCATAAGCATTTTCTCCTTTAGCTTAGGACTTAAAGATTTATGATGACAATTCTTACTGCTGTTAGACATTTTAAATGAAAGAAAATTCTCATTCTGTGCACTCAAGCAAATGACTTAATCAATTTCTCCTTGACTTACACAGAGGAAGTTCATGCTCTAGAAAGCTTTATGTAAGACTTTTTTTTTCCGCATATCAAACTGACTTCTTATTCAACTGCTAATAATGTTGCGATAATTAAGATATGCTTCTGAAGCATTGTGTGAAGACAAATAGAAATTCCGCTTATACAATTAGAAAGGGGAACGTGTTCAAGTGGCTATTGCCAATGGATGCAAAGAGTGACTGAACATCAGCCTACTTCCTTGTTGGCCTGGACCATGTCGATATGAGAGCTTTCAATCTGCATGTCTCCTATAACATAGAATTGCTTCATCTAAACAAAACAAGCAAAGAGGAGGAGGGGAAGAGGAAGAGAAAAAGGAAGAAGAGAAAGAAGAGGAAGAAAAGGAAAAAGGGGAGGAAGAGGAGGAGAGGAGGGGAGGAGGAGAAAAGAGAAAGGGACTTGATTGCAGGTCTTGTCCTAAATGTGTTCTGTAGTAAACTTAGAGAGTGGTAGGCAGTTTTTCTATTATTTTCTTTCTGTTCTTTGATGGTTATTTAGGGTTTGACTTTGGTGAATCTCAACTTTATCATCTGTGGGTGATGTGGAAAGAAAGTAGGAAATTTGGAATAAGTAGTCACGGGGTAGTCTTACTCATGAAAAAGGAGGCAGGTACCTCTCGTATCATGTTGGCAACACAGATTCCCAGATCCCTCCAGACCGCTAGGGATCCGTGCCTGTTCATAAATTCCCTACTAAACTGTGTAGAGCCCTGCTTCCAGAGCCATTTGAGATCAGAGCTGTGTCAAATAGACAGACATGAGAGAGTGTATTCCCCAAGGTCACAGGCTTGCAGCAGGACCAGCTGCGGCTTACAGTGGCCTTGTCCCACTTCATGCTTACAGCATTTATAATTATAATTTACCCACCACTAAGTTCCTACTTTCCTTATTCATGTTGATGGATCTACGTTGTGAGGTGTTTATTTTGGTTTCTTTTCTAAGAATAATGTTTACCTTTGTTGATTTTCTTTTGTGTGTATTTTTCTACTTCATTAACATCTGCTTTTACTACTATTTCTTTCTCTGATTTTATTCTACTATTTGTCCTAATTCTTTGGTACTGTTCCCTAAGAACAATTATAGCCACATCTGATAAGTTCTGACAGATAATTTTGAGTTTTTATTTAGTCCCTAATATTTCCCAATGTCTATTGTGATTTTGTATTTAATACATGGACAGATGAAATGTTTCACAGATATTTTCAGATGTACAATGTCTGGTAGATATCCCTTTATTTTCTAAATAGACAATTAACTATGATTGGATATCATGGTGTCTATGATTGTAATTCTTTATATATTTGTCAAAGCAGGCAGGTTAAATTTTTCTAAGAGATGAATTTTGGTAGCTTAATCACAAACTGTTAATATGTATTTACTTAATCAAAATTTCACATATGCATATAATGTGTTCCTACCACTTCCCCTTCCTTCCCCTCAAATTCTTCCTCTATGCTTATCTTTTTTCCTCTCCCAACTTTATATGTGTTCTCTCTCTCTCTCTCTCACACACATACACACACACACACACATACACACATACACACACACACACACACACACACACTCACATGTGCGCGCTCACACTGAGGAGGCTGCAAAGATGACTGAGGGTTAAGAAAGACCACTTCTAAATAAAGAATTATTAACAGAGGACTCTCTAATGGCCAAGAAGCACTTAAAGAAATGTTCAACATCCTTAGTCATCAGGAAAATGCAAACCAAAATGGCTCCAAGCTTCCATCTTACATCCATCAAAAACTCAAGTGACAACTCAGACTGGTGATGTGGAGCAAGGGGAACACTTTTCCATTACTGGCAGGAGTGCAGACTTGTACAACTACTTTGGAAATGAATTTGGCAGTTTCTCAGGAAAACTGGGAATAGTTCCACCTTAAGACCTAGCTATACCATTCTTGCGATTATGCCTAAAAGATATTCCGCTGTATCACAAGACACTTGCTCAACTATGTTCATAGCAGCTTTAATTGTAATATCCAGAAACTGGAAACCTGGATACCCTGCAACTGAAGAATGAATAAAGACAACATGGTACATTTACACAATGAAATTTGCAGGCAAATGAAAAGAGCTAAAAATTATCATTCTGAGTGAAATAATCTAGACCCATAAAGACATACAGATGCTTGTACTTAATAAGAAGTGTACATTGGGTATTCTAAGTTTCTGGGCTAATATCCACTTATCAGTGAGTGCATATCAAGTGACTTCTTTTGTGATTGGGTTATCTCACTCAGGATGATATCCTCCAGATCCATCCAAGATCTAAGAATTTCATAAATTCTTTGTTTTTAATAGCTGAGTAGTACTCCATTGTGTAAGTGTACCACATTTTCTGTATCCACTCTTCTGTTGAGGGACATCTGGGTTCTTTCCAGCTTCTGCCTATTATAAATAAGGCTGCTATAAACATAGTGGAATAGCAAAGATATAATTTGCAAAACACATGAAACTCAAACCAAAGTGTAGATATTTCATTCCTTCTTAGAATGGGGAACAAAATGCCCATGGAAGGAGTTACAGAGACAAAGTTCAGAGCTGAAACGGAAGGAAGGACCATCCAGAGACTGAACCACCCAGGGATCCATCCCATAAACAACCACCAAACCCAGACACTATTGCATATGCCAGCAAGATTTTGCTGACAGGACCCTGATATAGCTATCTTTTGTGAGGCTATGCCAGTGCCTGGCAAATACAGAAGTGGATGCTCACAGTCATCTATTGGATGGAACACAGGGCCCCTAATGAAGGATCTAGAGAAAGTACCCAAGGAGCTAAAGGGGTCTGCAACCCTATAGGACGAACAACAATATGAACTAACCAGTACCCCCACCCTCAGAGTTTGTGTTTCTAGTATGTAGCAGAGGGTGGCCTAGTAGGCCATCAATGGAAGGAGAGGCCCTTGGTCTTGCGAAGATTATATGCTCCAGTATAGGGAAATGCCAGAGCTAGGAAGCATGAGTAGGTGGGTTGGGGAGCAGGGCGGGGGTGGGATGGTGGTGGTATAGGGGACTTTTGGGATAGCATTTGAAATGTAAATGAAGAAAATATCTAAATAAAAAAAAGAGAAGGAGAAGGAGAAGGAGAAGGAGAAGGAGAAGGAGAAGGAGAAGGAGAAGGAGAAGGAGAAGGAGAAGGAGAAGGAGAAGGAGAAGGAGAAGAAGAAGTGTCCATTGGCTATTCAGGATAACCATGTTACAATCCATAGGCTCAAAGTGGGACAGTTGAATCTCACTAAGAAGGGGAAATAAAATAGACATCAGAGGTAGATAGAGGGAGGAACTGGGTGGCAGAGATGGGAGGGGAACTGAGGTAGGGATCAGATACGGGGAGAGCAGAGTGAGTGCTGAGAGATAAAACAGAAACCCATGGAGAGGATCTCTGGGACTAGCTTGATTTCTCTGGTTACTATTTCCCAGTGAGTGAATTTTTGTTTTAAACAACTTTGACTTTTGTTCTTTCTGTGCTCTCATGCTTAAGAAATACCTTTGGGTGGGGGCAGGTTAAATGTCTCTACATGTAGATGCACTTACATCAAAGCCTGGTGACTTGAATCTGATGCTTGGAAACAAAGAAAAAGAAAACAGAAAAAATGGACTGTTCTTAACATTACAGCTATGGTTCCCTGTGCAAGTCATGCACAAGACCAAGGTGATCAACATTTCAGCATCAGTTCTGACGAGCTGACAAACATTAAGTAGTAGATGTTGCTGGGAGAGGAGCACGAGGTTTCTTTAAAAGTCTGGCCCTTGGCAAGTCAGCCATGATCCTATGAATGACTCCACACTCATGTGCATTCAAGAAGCATAGATCAGATTTGGTGGTGATAAAAGTTATAATAAGCAGATGTTAATCTGGGCATCTGTGTGTCTGGAGGATTTATGGAGAAGGGTGATGGTGAGCATGATCAAAACACCCTGTGCAATATTAAGGTCTCAAAAGGAATAAATAGTGTATTAAAAAAGAAAACTACTATTTTGTATACTAACTTCAAAGATTTATAAAATATATTTTTGCATTGTAGCTTTCTAGGTTGGTAGTGACTCCTCCCACTGAAGAGTCATTCCAGCATGTTCTGGCTCTCACTGTTGTGACTGAAGTTGTAGAGACCAACCATCAGCCAAGGCATTGAACATGGCCATTATCTTAAGCTCTATTGCTTCTACAGTTATGTGCTCTGTCCTGTCATAATTTAAATGTACTATAGTGGAACTAGGATCTATATATTTAAAGTCTGCAAAAATGTATATCAATAATTTTAATACAACTTATTCTCTATTTAGTTGTTTTCTATTTCTGAAGTCTTGTTGCACACACAATGGAGTTCTGACTCTTTACATCATATTTTTAATCTCTCTTCAGATGTTCAGATCATCTACTAGTTCATAAAGACTCACATCAGCTCTACATACTAATAAACCTGTCTATTGATCTTTTAAAAAATATAATTGCTATATATTTTCATTTTCTACTGGTTTGGACTCATTTTAAAATCTTGTGCTATGTTCATATTTTCAAACTTCCCTTTCATTTTGAAAAACACATTGGCTGTAGAACACATGTATTCTTTCTGAGAAAATATGGAGACATTTTAAAAGTCTGAGTCTGTCTGCTGCTTCTGTGTCTTCTCATTTATGCAAAGTTGTCTCGTGGTGGTTTTTCTAAATTTTAAGATGCCTATATACTGCATGTTCTTCATCTGTGTGGATCTACAGATATCTGAGTTAGATTATAGTATTCTTCTAGAGGTCAGTGGTTTCTGAGATTCACAAAGGGATATTAAACTGAAGACTTTAGTCTAACTGCTACTGAATGTTTCCTAGAGCCCACTAATAATTACCTGAGATAAAATATTGTGGGATCAAACCCCATGCAACAGCTCTCAGTACCCAGATCCTGCTAGGAGAGAGCTGGTCTCCCAAGAGTGCTGACACACCTGAGAACACAGGTGAGACCACCACTTCAGCTCAAATACCTAGCCCAAGAGGGACCTGCCCAGAGCCATCAGGACACAGGAACCAAGGAGTAGCCTGGGACAGGATCCTTCCAGTTTCCATCTACACCTGGAGCTGACTCTGTCTCACAATGCTCCATATCTAAGTACTGGGAGAGAGCAAGTCTCACAGGAGTGCTGAAACACAAGCCTACAAGAGGGAAAAGCTACAGTCAGAGACAGTAAAAGCAGGTAATTCCAGAGATAACCAGATGGAAAGAGGCAAGGGCAAGAACTTAAGCAACAAAACCCAAAGCTACTTGGCATCATCAGAGCCCAGTTCTCCCAACACAGCAAGCCCTGGATACCCCAACACACTGGAAAGGCAAGACTCTGATTTAAAATCACATCTCATGATGAGGGTTATAGAGGACTTGAAGAAGAAGATAAATAAATCCCTTAAAGAAATACAGAACACAGGTAAATAGGTAGAAGCCCTTAAAGAGGAAACACAAAAATCCCATAAAGGATTACAGAAAAACACAACCAAACAGGTGAAGGAATTAAACAAAACCATCCAGGATCTAAAAATAGAAATAGAAACAATAAAGAAATCACAAAGGAAGACAACCCTGGAGATGGAAAACCTAGGAAAGAGATCAGGAGTCATAGATGCAAGCATCACCACCAGAATACCAGAGATAGAAGAGAGAATCTCAGGTGCAGAAGATACCATAGAAAACATTGACACAACAGTCAAAGAAAATGCAAAATGCAAAAATCTCCTAACCCAAAACATCCAGAAAATCCAGGACACAATGAGAAGACCATACCTAAGGATAATAGGTATAGAAGAGAGTGAAGATTCCCAACTTAAAGGACCAGTAAATATTTTCAACAAAAATTATAGAAGAAAACTTCCCTAACCTAAAGAAAGATATGCTCATAAATATACAAGAAGTCTACAGAACTTCAAATAGATTGGACCAGAAAAGAAATTCCTCCTGTCACATAATAGTCAAAACACAAAATGCACAAATCAAAGAAAAAAAATATTAAAAGCAGTAAAGAAAAAAGGTCAAGTAACATATAAAGGCAGACCTATCAGAATTACACCAGACTTCTCCCCAGAGACTATTAATCTAGAACATTCTGGGCAGATGTCATACAGACCTTAAGAGAACTCAAATGCCAGGATCCAAGGATCTAGTAGGTGTTAGGTTCACAAGGCTGACTGCATCATCTGGTCTTTAGTAAATACAGGAATCTCAAAGAAGTGGGCTCTAGTGCCAGTGAAAGAATTGACTTGGCAGTCAGAATATCCAGAACAAAAAGTAGAACTTCCCATTTCAAATTGTTTAATTAAGAAAATTTCCTCTCACATGTACCCAGCTATGTGAGCTTTCCTTAATTCCAGATGTAGTCAAGTTGACAACCAAGAATCACAAACACAACAATACAGAGAAAATCTATTAATATAATGCCTCATAGTAAAACCAAATTAATAATCTTGAAAGTATTTTCCATTTACTTGTTATATTATACGTATGGGTGTCTTGTCTGCATGTATACCGTGTGTGTGGCCTGATACCCATAGAGGTCAGAAAAGGGTGTCAGATCTCTTGGAACTAGAATTATAGATGGTCACGAACCACCATGTGGGTTCTGAGAACTGAACTCTGATCTTTTGTAAGAACTGTGAAGCCTAATTCATGAACTATCTCTTTGGCTGAAATTTTTAACTTTTATTAGTTCACTGAGAGTTTTGTTCAGTGTTCTTTGACCAATCACCACCCCTCCCCCACCTCACTGAGATGCCCTCACTCTCTACCCTTCAAAACTACCTTCTGTGACTCAAACACTCCTGCATGCATGGTCTTCTCCAGGAACATGGTCCTGATTACCAGGGGCTATACTCTAGTGAAAGCTGTCTCTCCCTCTCTAGTAGCTAAAAATTACAGCTTGTATTATTATTATTGTTATTATTATTATTATTATTATTATTATTATTATTATTATTAATTCCAGTCAGAAGGGCTCTTCAGAGTACCTAACTGTTATATTGCTACACAGGTCGTTTTAAGTGTTGTTGAAGAGAAAGGGGATTTAAGGGACGCTGCTGTGGCCTCCACATACACAGCACTCTCACAGGCTTGGGTAATGTTACTGTCAATCCATACAGGTTAAGACTGTAGGAGCAATTATACAGTAAGCAGGTAGAATTATTTATACTATCAATTATAAAAGTCATCTCAAACTATGTAATTGATTGTACTAGGAAATACTTTTAGAATAATTGAGGAGACAAACAAAAGAATATTATATGGGAAACTTCTTCTAAAGTTTTTATACTTCATGAAATTTGGATAGATAGACCTATTTACTACAATTTAGATTTAAAATTAAATAATTAAAACATCAAAATTAGTATCAAATTTATGTTTAATAAGTTAATTTAAAAAAGAAAATATCTAAATATATTTAACTTACAAAATATATTCTACTTACAAATATTGTATTGCTGTTCAAAAATGAATATCCTTCCATCTTTGGTTGATTTGGGGTAAGCCTAAGCTTAATAAAGTTAGGCATGGCCCCCCAGTTGAAGGATGGGGCCACCACCCATCTCCAAATTTTTTTTCAACTTTTATTAGATATTTTCTTCATTTATATTTCAAGTGTTATCCAGAAAGTTCCCTATATCCTGCCCCCTCCCGGCCCTGCTCCCCTACCCACCCGCTCCCACCCCTTGGCCCCGGCGTTCCCCTGTATTGGGGCATATAAAGTCTGCATAACCAAGGGGCCTCTCTTCCCATCTCCAAAATTTTAACCCAAAATTGCTCCTGTCTAAAGGAAATACAGGGACAAAGAATGGAGCAGAGACTGAAGGAAAGGCCATCCAGAGACTGCTCCACCTGGGTATCTATTCCCACCTGCAGACACCAAACCCAGACACTATTGCGGCTGCCAATAAGTGCTTGCTGACAAGAGCCTGATACAGCTGTCTCCTGAGAGGCTCTGCCAGAACCTGACCAATACAGATGCAGATGCTCTCAGCCAACCATTGGACTGAGCACAGGGACCCAATGGAGGCGTTAGGGGAAGGACTGAAGGAGCCGAAGGGGCTTTAACTGGCATCAATGGGAGGGGAGGCCCTTGGTCCTATGAAGGCTTGATGCCCCAGTGTAGAGGAATGCTAGGGGTGGTAAGGCAGGAGTGGGTAGGTGGGTGGGGGAGCACCCTCATAGAAGCAGGGTAAGGGGGGGATGCAATAGGGGGATTGCAGATTGGAAACCAGGAAAGGGGATAACATATGAAATGTAAATAAATAAAATAGCCAATTAAATAAAAATGTAATAATAATTTAAAAAAAAGCTCCAAGTAGCACTTTGTGAGGAAAAATATCTTACCCTCATGACCATGCCATAACTCTTAGCTACAAATCAAAAAGACTGGGAGACACTCTGCCAGGCAGGGATGGTATTTCCGTATTCATGGGCCAAGCCCAGGAGAGGACCTCAGTGACCTCTGCGCTGAAGGTGCCACATGCTGGGTGTCTGCTGCAAGGCTGAAGCTGTGACCCTGTTGAGGAAACTTAGAGAGCTGATGGGATGCGAGCTTGGTGTGGCGATGGTGGCCAGTTTCCAGCATTTCTCAACGACAGTCCATTGGGCTTCTCCCCAACCGCTTCCAAACCCACTGCCAGCATCCGAGACCTGCCCTGGTCCTAAGCAGACCCACTGCCAGCATCCGAGACCTGCCCTGGTCCTAAGCAGACCCACTGCCAGCATCACTAAGCAGAGTGTGGCTATTCCTGAGTACACATCTCTCAAGCCTGGACCAAGCCTGGGCCAAGACTAGGGATCATTTCCAGATGTGGGCTTCTCCAGCTGCTTACTTGAACCAAATTACTCAGCAAATTAACTTATTAAACATAAATTTGATACTAATTTTGATGTTTTAATTCTTTAATTTTAAATCTAAATTGTAGTAAATAGGTCTATCTATCCAAAGCCACTCAAGGCACCCTGGACTTTAGGGGTAGCTGGCAAGCCCTGGCAGCAGGTAAGTGGAGAAACACCCTAAAGAGGGGGTGGGAGGGCAGAGGAGAGAGAGAGGAACAAGAGGAAGGGAGGAAAAGAAGGGGACAGGAAGGGAGATTGTGTTGAGCTTCTGTGGTGAGGTGTATGATCCAAGCTGTTCTGTGCTCAGGCAGCTGCCTCACCCAAGACTGGGGGGAAGGGGCTTCTGCTACAGGGATGCTCTTCTTGTCCTATTTTACCTTCACACATCAAAAACAAAAACCCAAAATGAACAAACAAACAAAAACAAAACCCAGGTGACAGGTAGTCAGGCTGCCTCAAATTCTCTATAGAGCTTGAAGTGGCCTTGACTTTCTGATCTTCCTGTCTCAACTTCCTCAGTGTTAGGGTCACAGGGTGTCCATGCCCAGTTTATGTGGTACTGTGGGTGAAACCCATCGCCTTGTATAAGCCATGTAAGGACTCTGAGTTATAGCCCAACCCCTACCATAATTTCTTCATTGGAATTTTGTAATTTAAAATATATCTCATAATTTAGTGGCTTCTTCTAGCACATTGTCTTTTCCAAATCACCCTCTCTCCTATATAATCATGTGACCTAGGAATTTTCCATATCTGGTAAGAAGAGACTCCTGAAGAAACCAGTTAGTTGGCAGTCATGTCTGGAAAAAGTCAAGGTCACTTCCACATTCAAACAGAGCCTGATGCTCCCAGGAAAAGGGGGTGAACCTCCCAGATAAGATGCCCAGTCCCCAAGGCCATCACAATGTAACTTCATCTGGGGACAGGGCTTGTAAATAAGAGATTAAGTTAAAATGAGAAATTTAGGATGTGTTTTAATCCATCAGAACTGTATCCTTATGAGAAGTTGCTATTGGGACACAGACATGGAGGGACAACCACAAGAAGACACAGAGAGACAGTGGAACTAGATGTTGAGGGCAAAAGCCTAGTTCCAGCGACACCAGCAAACTTTGCTCAAATCTGTCCCTGTCCCAGTATGATGACTAAGGAGATGAATAATGGTGAAGGGATGGAGAGAAGAGCCAATTCATGTCCCGAGAAGAAAAACAGATAAAGGGTCCAGTGATCCCAAGTGAGTCCATCATAACTTGAGTCGCACAAATAATACAGATTCTCCTAGCCATGTTTTATTAAAGATGTCACTTAAACTCTCTGGTCTTGCTTTTTTGGAGGGAGGAGGGCTAATTGTAAATAAAGGTTTCTGTCCCATCCTGAATTGATATTAGGATTAAATAAGACAATTTGCAGAAAGGATTAGTACTTCATCTTCTTACTCAGTCAGTATTTCTCTTTTTAAGATCCACCCGCTCTGGTGGGAGCAGATGAAGAGACCCACAGCCAAACGTTAGGTGGAGCTTGAGGAGTCCTGTGGAAGAGGAGGAGGAAAGATTCTAGGAGCCAGCGTTGTCAAGGACACCACAAGAGCACCAAGAGTCAGCCATAGAACCAATGAACCGGGGCTCCCTGTGGCTCCCAGGGATAGGATGCGAGCTGTTAGTGGTCTTGGTGAGGGATGATACAAAGTAAAGGAGGCTAAATCCAGGGATTTCTTCTCTCTTTTCTTTCCTCTACCCTTCTTTCTCTCCTATCTAATGTTAGGGGAAAAGAGGGAAGAAGAGGTGAAAAGAAAAAGGGGGGATATAGGAATGATAGGATAAAAGGGTAGATCACTGAATCTACTTTAGGCCAGGCGTGGTGGCGCATGCCTTTAATCCCAGCACTTGGGAGGCAGAGGCAGGCAGATTTCTGAGTTCGAGGCCAGCCTGGCCTACAAAGTGAGTTTCAGGACAGCCAGGGCTACACAGAGAAACCCTGTCTCGAAAAGCCAAAAAAGAAAAAAAAAAAAAAAAGAATCTACTTTAAAGAGCATTAACAAGCCAAATATTCTACACTGCTGTGGATTTTGTATATTGATTCAAATTTAAGGTTATTTTGCTGAAAAATAGTTATGCTGAAACATTTTTGCTATACATATGTTTCAACTTTTTAAAAGTATTGTACTTATACAACTCATTTAACATGACGTTCTTGTTCTTCAAATTGGCTATTGCAAACTGTTTAGGATAATTAAGAAATGCAAGTCAGTCAATCAAACTTGGAATCATGTTAGCATCTAGTTTAGTTAATTACAGAAATAAGCTTTATTAGGCTTCCCATAGATGTTTTCAAAGTTGTACAGAGAATGGATAACTAGAAGTAAGCACAGATATACTATAGATAGATAGATGGTCTTCAAAAACTCCAGAGACTTACAGAATAT
Organism: Mus minutoides; assembly: GCA_902729485.2. Classification (NCBI taxonomy): domain Eukaryota; kingdom Metazoa; phylum Chordata; class Mammalia; order Rodentia; family Muridae; genus Mus; species Mus minutoides. The sequence goes on from CACVCL010028513.1 coordinate 16,610, forward strand.
AGCATTTAAAGATGTTTTAGTAATGTAAGACTTTTCATGACAGTGAAACATGTCTGCTCTTGGCAGCACCTCCATTCCACTTCAAAGAAGATAATGGGCACTGAAGAGCCTCCATACAGAGTTTGCTTAAACGTGGCAAAGCTAGCCACAGGGCAAAACACTGCCCTTGCTTCAACTGCTGACAGTATGCTATCCAAACTCTGGACAAGCAGGACATGGAAGAAGTCAGCTGCTGAGGTTTGCCAAGACAAAATAGGAAAGTCCTTCAATTCTCTGACTTCATAGAAAAGTCTGTCAGATATTCTGGACCAATAGGCCAAAGAAGATGCTCCAATAACACACACACACACACACACACACACACACACACACACACACACACACACACACCATTGCATAATTGTCCAAGTAGACAGAAATCTCTCTCATTTCCATAGTTTTGGAAACTGCTTACTCTGCACTTCCTGTAGGTCTCTGATGGGGTTTCATACTTGATAATTACAGTCTCGCAATTAGACCTCATTTTTTTAGGATTTAAGAAATAATTTAAGGTCTAAGAAGATATTTTAGGTTAATAAATGCAAGTTATGATAGAAAGTGAATTAGGTACAGAACTTTGGTCTCATTAAAATAGAATAGGCAGTAAAGTACTTTCTCCAAGTTTGCCAAATATATATGAAGTGGACATTATTAATGTGATTCTTACCTGATAGTTTTTATAATTGTTCTTATTGTATATAGTTTATTGATGTTATTGGACTAAAGGGGGGAGGTGTAAGGATAATGTCTTGTGTACTGTGATGAAAGATCACCTGTCAATAAATTGCTGAATGGCCTATAGCTGGGGAGGAGAGAACAGGCAGGAGTTCCAAGAGAGATAGGAACTCTGGAAAAGAGTCAGGGGAGATGATTTACCACCAAGACTTGGAGGAAGTTGGATATATAATACTGAGAAGTAACTAAGCAGCCATACAATAGTATAAATGGTTAACATAAGTTAACCTAGTAAGGGAACAAGCCTAGGTTACAGCCTAAGTATTGATTCATAAATACATAAGCCTCCATATCATTATTCAGGAACCTGAGCAGGCTTAGGAAAGCCTCGGTGGTTAGAATCAAGTGAGTTTGACCTTGACTTAGACCGTGTGTCAGAGAACACCTAGGATCACTCACTGCCAGTGCATGCAATCCTCAGAATCCTCCAGAAAGTGACTAAGCTCATCGTGACACTTGTGAAAATCTCCAGAAGGAAGAGTGAGAGAAGGTAGTTCTCAGAAAGCCCAGTGTGATGGCCCTATGCTCAACTGCACTAGCATTCCTGAGAGTTCAGGTTTTATTCTCCATCCTCAGAGTGCTTGCAACCAAAGGTGGGGAAACTGGCAAATTTCTCTTGAGAAAATATTTCCACCCAAATAAAAAGAAGCAACTCACCTTCTGTCCCTCAGTCTTTCCTATATGGGCAACAGTCTCCATGCAAGAATGGAGACAAACCATCATCCCGTGTTCTAAAGTTCTAAGTTCACGAAATCCTCGACCCCTTGAATGCAAAGTGATTTTACCTCAAACCTTAGTTCAGTATTTTATCTCCAAGAAACTCAATTAGACAGACAGACAGACAGACACACACACACACACACACACACACACACACACACACACACACACAGACAGAGAGACATAGAGGGTGTAGAGGTATGGGGAGTAGAAAAGGGAGAAGAGTGTGTTGCATCAGGCTGGCTACAGGGATGGATGGTGAGGCTAAGTCATGACACATGGGTGGGATAGCTCTGGCTGGCTGGTGGATGTGATGGAATGATTGTTGAGTAATAAAGGGATGGGTCACATGGAACAGATAGATAAAGCTAAAATAGGTATTTAACTGTGATAAGATTGGTAAGCCTGTCTAGGGACAGAGTGGTTCCTGACATAATTCTCTTTTCTAAGACAGAGGGGCTTGGCTGGCATAGCAACTATGGTGGCTCTGTTAACAACCACGGAGATAGAGGCATGCTTCCACAGAGGTTTGCCTTAGAGTGAGAGGAAGCTGAAGGAAGGAGAAGCAAGGGTTAGGGCAGGTTTTTTCAAATAATGAATGTCCAAGCTTTGTTAGGGACCTAACAAAGGACTGCACACAGGAAGTAAAGTCGTAGACCATAGAAATGAACCAAAGAAGAAAGCGAATTGGCTTCATTATCAGTGGGAGAGAACAGGCCACCCGCTGTGGCTACAGCCCCAGGCTAAACCCACCCCACCCCACCCACCCCACCCCCACCCCGTCATCATTCTTTTTTTGTTGTTTTTTTTGTTTTTGTTTTTGTTTTTCAAGATGGGGGTTTCTCTGTATAGCCCTGGCTCTCCTGGAACTCACTTTGTAGACCAGGCTGGCCTCGAACTCAGAAATCCACCTGCCTTTTCCTTCCAAGTGCTGGGATTAAAGGCATGCGCTGCCACCCCGGCTCCCCTGTCATTCTTAAAAGCTTTTTATTCCAATTTATTTTAGGAGTGGCAAAGGTGTGCTTCTAATTCTGTCCATTTCTCGCCCTTTTTATAGTGCTCAAATCTTGGCAAATATCAGTATGAGAAAGGTGTGCCCCCCTCCTCTGTATTTCTCAGCAACAAGTTTAAGGGCTCGTAGTCCCTGCTTCCACAGCCTTCTCACCTGCGGGGTCTAGCAACAGCTGCAACTTCATAGTTTGCAGGACGTGTGGCTCCTTGCTGGACTGCCTGCCGGGCCATCAGCACTGCCAGATGGCATGCCTTGATGTTTGGAGATATCACCTTCATAACAGTGAGAATCTCTGCCACGGCCCCTCGTAATATTTGTCACAGAGCTGGGGACAGGGATTCAGTAAGAAAGTGCTCACAGGCAACATAAAATCACCCGTTTTCTATGAGTGAGACAGTCATCAGTTTGAAGGGGGTGTTTATCTGTAAAGGGACATCTCCTGAGAGGGGAACTGAAGGGTTACAGCCGACACTGCCAGAGCCTGCCCACATACCCACCCTCCCCATTTAGTGTTGGCCGGCTTCACTGCCAACAGCTGGTGCCTTGTTTCTCGTTCTGAGAACCTTTTGTTACTCTGAGGCTCCTTTGCCACCTGTACATCTGGTCAAAGTGCCAGGAAATGGAAGTCCGGGGAGCAGCCTCCACCCATGATTGACAGGCATTGATGCTACATACCTCAGCTTCCAGTTCCTCGGGGACAGACATAGCGTGCTTCAGTTTCCGGCAAATTGGCTGACTTCTCTCCCCAGCATTACATCCCCATAGTCTTAGCATATTCTGGGTTCATCTCTGGAAACTAATTCAGAGGGGGTGGGGAAATCCCAAAGATAGCTGTTCGCCTCTAACTGGGGGACATGGTTGGGAAGGTGGGTGGTCCTCTGGGGAAATGGATAAACTCTCCTGGAAATTGTACTTTCTACAGAGTTGGGCGGCCCTCTGGAGAGTGAGAAACAGGGACGTCGGCCAGGAGTGGGGTGACTGGACATCCAGCAGCATCCTCTCACCAGACTTTCCTCCTGTGAGATAGGAGTTGGGGGTAAAAACTACTGCAGGTGGCAGAGGGTATCCGTATCTCACTCAGACCTTTAAATTCTGCCTGGTTTTGTTTTCTTCAAAGTATTTGGGTGGAGGGGGTTGGAGGAACTGATAAAACTCTTAATTTTTGTTTCCTCCCACTGTTGGAGAAAAATACCTATTTTGGGGATCTCTCCCCCCTCTGAGTGAGAGAGATTCCAAAGTGAGTCCAGAGATGAAGCCAGGAGACACGAAGACTCTGGGGAAATAATGTCAGGGAATGAAGTCAGTCAATGTGCCAGAAGCTGGTGTGCCCCAGGAACTGGAAGCTGAAGTATATCGATACCAAGTCCTGTCAGTCATGGGTAGAGGTTGCTCCCAGGACTTCCATTTCCTAAAGACTTTATTTTTTCTCCTGTGAGTCAGGGTTTCTCTCTGTAGACTTGGCTATCCTGGAACTCTCTATGTAGACCAGGCTGGTCTTGAACGTATTTTACTTTTGAATGACAGTTTGGGCTTAGGATGAGAACGCAGTGTGCTCACACCCACACGGGAAGTCATCAGAGAATTTCCCAAGGGAGTCAGTTCTCTCCATCCTGAGGGTTCGAGGGACTTAACTCTGGTTGTTGGCTTGGTGACAAGCACCTGTACCTGTGGAGCCATCTCACCAGCCCCTTGCCAGGTTTTGAAGCCCACACTGGGGTAACTTTGTTGGTTTGTGTTTTGCTTCTGAGAACTTCTGTCAGACTGAGAACACAGCCATTCTCTCTGTGCATGAATCCCCTCACCCCACTCTAATCCACATATCCACTCCAGGAGATGCAGGCTTACCTTTTGTGTCTGGGTATGACACTGTTTTTCTTTCAAGAGTCCCTGCTGCTTAGAGCTGAGGAATAATATATTCTATTAATCCTAAAAAAAACTACCTTATTTATTATATCTCTGAGGCTTGACACTATCTCTTTCCACTCTCTTGAATTCCTATCAGGAGTGTAAAGATCTTTCTACTATCCGTGTGTGACAAATCCCCTCTTGGTTCTATCTTCCAGCCTACAAACTCTTTGTTAGCTATATCTATCTAAACAGTGGCTTAGCCACCCCAGCCCTGAAGCAGTTCAAATAGCCCTGGGATTTTTGTTTGTTTGTTTGTTTGTTTTGTTTTTGTTTCTAGACATTCTATTTTGGTTTTCTTCAAATACAAGTCACATTTACCCTCACTGTTTTCATCTTTTATTGGTTTTTGTTTTAACAGCTATGGCCTCTCTTGCCTGAGTGTTTTTCTCTCCGAAGATGACTCCTGGGTGGGAATATGGACTTACACTCACCATGGGACACACCCTTTCCTGTCTGCTAGTGTTGTTCTTCTAAGCTGGGCTCCACAGGAATGCTCCTGTTTTGTTCTGTCTTGTTTTCTGTAGGAACACGGGACACAGTGGATCACAAAAGTGCATAATCGTTTTAGTTGTGTTATTGCCGGATGCCTGGAGATGGTCAAAGCAACTGAAGCCTCCGTGTCGGCTCCTCTAGCCCTGTCTGGGATGGAGACTTCTCGCCCTCTGCCTGGCCTCCCTTCACAGCTGTCACACCAGCACCTCAGATGCCACTGTCCCGAAGCTTCCGAGTCTGATTTCCTTGACTGATCTTTGAAGCCCATAGTTAAGCCCATAGTATGCCACAGGTGGAGCTCAGAGTTCATAAATATTTTTTGGAGAAATGAACCAGGAGAAACCTGTTCTGCAACATTATTATTTTTTTTTGACTGTCATCTTTCATCTTATCCCATAGAGCTTCAGAAGTGTGGACTCTGTTAGCCAAAAGTTACTTCAAGCCAATGCACAGGATGAACACATCAAATACTCTGATAAGATGCTCAAAGGCTGCACTAGCTGGAACCTGCTGTCCGCTTTTTCCACTGTACCTGGCAGCTAGGTCGTTATGACATTACCATCTCTCTCCACTGTGTGAGCCAGGAATGATCCAATGGAAAAGATCATAGAGCAACAATTTCAAATGTTTCTGAAGCCACAACAGGGCTGAGCTGGAAGCCAGTTTTCTTGGGCACACCAGGGTTTAGGATCTTCTAAAATCATATGACAACAAGCCAGGGCAGAGCAATGTTAAGTTCGAATGTCTTCTGTCTGCTTGTCACTGCTTTCCTGTCTCAGCCACACACTTTCTGAGGGCCGTGACCACCACATACCTGCATCTACACACTCCTGTGGCCAAGCTGGAAGTGCACAATAATAGGTTTGAATTGCAATTTGATTCAGTGCCTTTCAAGTTAAAAGCAAAGTCACATCCAGGTGTGAGGGTGCACACCCGAAATCCCAGTACATGGGGAGTCGGGCCAAGAGAATCATGAGTTGGTCATTTTCAGCCACATAGCCCAGCCTGGACTACATGAGATCCTGTCTCGCAAAACCCAGCATAAGTAGAACTACACCTGCTAATCAATGAGCATTATCGGTGTAAATATAAGCTAGCTTAAAATATTATATTTTTGCTTTTATTTTGGCAAAGCCACGTTGGGTTTTTCTTTTCTCTTTACGAAATAAACTGCTTTGCTGCGTGCGGGTTTTCACGGTTTAAAACAGTTATCGTACTCTGCCCCCTAGTGGCTCTGTGATGAATTGTAAGCGCCTGTTCCAGGCTTCAAAGACAACGTTACCCATTTCTTGCTTTTATTGTTGCTCAAAACCAAACACTTTCTTAAATCTGCACAACCTGTGAGGAAATGGAATGAATTATGAGCATTCTTTTCTTCTGGGAAGTATCCAGAAAAACCTTCGTAAAGAATTAAGCCGAGTTTAGAGCTGGGTCACATAGGATTTGGAAAGCGAGACGTCCTCAGCCCCGATTTCCAAGGCCATTTTTATCAGGGCAAAAGCCTTCTGACACGGTTGATCAACACCCTAGCAGCCCTTCCTCCAGGTCTTACCAGTGAGATCCTAGCCTGCCCTTGCCTGGCTGGCACACTATGGACAGACAGCCCTCTCCTCAGGTGATTTGTTGGGAACTACACATCAGGTCTGGAAGTAGGAGTGCAGGAAAGAGTCCGTAGTTATTCCTGAAGGAAAGTGACCCATGCCCTGACCCCAAAAGGCCCAGAGGAGCTGGCCAGGTGGACCTGCGTTTCCTGCCCCCACACTTGAGCTCAGATCCGAAACCTAAGGATGCAGAGAGTCCCTTTCTACCTCCTTCCCCTGCCCTGCACGCTCTCTCACCATTTCAAGGCTGCCTGATCCTTTGCTGCTCACCACCTGTTGCTAAGGAAAGCCCACAGTTTGTGAACTCACGTACATGAGTTAGGATAGTATGTAAATTTGTAAGAATAGAAAGCATAGCCAGGGTTGTCAACATGTGTGGAAAGGACCACCGTCGGAACATGTGTGGAAAGGACCTCCGTCGGGGCAGTTTAACTGGTGCAGTAAGTTTTGTTGTTGTTGTTTGATTGGTTTTTTGGTTTTTTTGTTTTTGTTTTTTGTTTTGAAATGGGAGCTTGCTCTAGAGAGGGGTAGGAGTGGAGTTGCAAACAACAGTAATATAATCAATGCCGTGGAACTGTCACTTAACTGTTTAAGGTCACAAATGTTGTGGATTTTACCACAATTCTGAGGAAAAAGAGATCTGTCATAAAGTTATGTATACTGTAATGTAGTAAAGGCATAAAAGCAATGGAACTGTGTAGAAAGTCTAGATAGCTCTATATATTGTCACCTGGTTGATGACTCTGTGTGACACTACAGGCTAATAAGGAAACTTTGGCCTTTTTAACATATGATGTTGGATCAACTGAGAAATTTTATGAGACAATAATATACCTTGATATTATGGTATGGTATGAGAGAGGGAGAAGGGGAGAGAGACAGAAGAAAGTTGGCCAGGAAGATATGAGAATCAAATTGGTGACAAGTGTTCCTCCATGCCCCCTGCTTCAATTTCTGTATCCAGGTTCCTGCCCATTGTTCCTACCCTGATTTCCCTCTGTGATGGAGTGGGATCTGAGGGTTGTAAGCTGAAATAAACCCTTTTCTCCCCAGGTTGCCTTTGGCCTAGCTATTTTACCACAGCTATAGAAACTGTAACCCAGCTGGGGACGTAGCTCATTTGGCAGAGTCCAGGTCTAGCTCATAGGAAGCCCTGTGTTCTGTCCCCAGCATGCAGAAACCTGGTGTAGGTGCGCCCAGCCCTCAGGAAGTGAGAGCAGAAAGACCTGGAGTTAAAGGTCACTCTGGGCTACATGAAACCTTGCATCAAAAAGAGAACAAAGTATAGACAGATATATAGACAGACAGACAGACAGACAGACACACACACACACACACACACACACACACACACACATACACAGAGGGGGGCAGAAAAAAACAAAAGCATAAACTTAGGTCCACAAAAGCATAAACTTAGGCAAAGAGAATGGGAAAAGAGACCTAATTGAAATTAAGATATTTTGCACATCAAAAGATCATATTAATAAGGTGAAAGGGCAAGGCAGCCGAGTGTGAGAAAATATATATAATATATTCAGCCACCTGTGCAAGAACTATCCTAAAGCCAGCAACCCACTAGAAAGATGGTGAAAGAACAGGAACTTCACATAAGCATATACCCAAACTAGGGGTAAACACCACGGAAGTTGTTCAATTCCAGAAGAAAACTGCAATAAGAAATGATAATAAAGGAAATTCCTTTAATTCTATAGAGTATTTATAAAATAGCTGTAACTAAAACCCTGCTTACCAGTGCTAAGATTTCCCTGTAGGGTCAGCAGCATTCTTCGCAACAGCGCACTGGAAGCTGGGGCAGATGAACAACACAGAAAGGAGCAGAAAACCACACACATCAGAAAGAAACCACACTCCACCTTTGCAGAGGGCATAACTGTTTGCGGGGAAGACAGTGAAGCATTAACAGTGAGACCCCGGAACTCACTAGTAACCAAGCTGCAGGACACAGGCTAGTGTAAAGTCAGTTGCTTTCTTTGTAGCAGCTACTGGAATTAGACATAAAAAGATAGCACAACTAGTGTTAACATCAAAACTCAAATACTTATGTATAAATCTTTTTTAAAAATTCTCAAATATAAGAGGATACATTAAAGCTGTAATTAAAATGATCAGAAAACATTTACATAAATGGAGAGATATTCCATGTTTATAGACAGTTACTCTTCCTACATTTGGCTATATAGTCAATATAACCCCAACCAAAATTCAAGTCATTTTGTGACGTTTTAAAAAACTTTTTCAATTTTTTATTAGGTATTTTCTTCATTTGCATTACAAATGCTATCCCGAAAGTCCCCTATACCGTCCCCCACCCTGCCCTGCTTTCCTACCCGCCCACTCCCACTTCTTGGCTCTGGTGTTCCCCTGTACTGAGGCATATAAAGTTTGCAAGACCAAGGGGCCTCTCTTCCCAATGATGGCCGACTAGGCCATTCTCTGCTACATATGCAGCTAGAGACACAAGATCTGGGATACTGGTTAGTTCATATTGTTGTACCTCCTATAGGGTTGCAGACCCCTTCAGCTCCTTGGGTAATTTCTCTAGCTCCTCCATTGGGGGCCATTTTGTGACTTTTTTGACAAACCAATTCTGCAATTTATGTGTGAAGAAAAAATACAGCTATAAGGCCAGACATTGTCACAAAATGAATGCACGCACGCACACAGGCACGTGCGTGCGCGCACACACACACACACAGAGTCAAATGTGGTCAGATACCTCACCAAAACAGATAAATATGGGAAAAAAATCACTTACTATGTATAACATAGTTAATTCAGCATTTGCAAATTAAAACAGTAAGGCCCTACTAGCACCCATGAGAATGGCTAAAAGCCAACACTGATAACAATGTCAGCCTGAAGAAGCAGCAAAGGGACTGTCGGCTCTCTGAGCTGGAATGCAAAACGCTGCAACCACTGTGGAAGGCAACTTTACAGTTTCTTACAAAACCGAATATATTCATAGCATGGGATCCAGCAATCATTTAATTCAAATGTGTTAAAGACTTATGCTCGCATAAAAAGGGCACATGAATGTTTGCACAGGCTCTCTGCATAATAGCTGGAGCATAGCAACAAACAGCATGTCCTTCAGTAGGTAACTAATGAGTAATGAGCTGTATTCATACATATAATAGGAAGACCCTTACATACCAATGTGGAGAGAGCTCTAAAGAATGAAGGGTTGTTGCAGGAATATTAAAAAGAATGGCAAGTTCCCACGCTACACCCAGCTACTCTCTGCCTCGGGGGAGGTCTTGTTGCCTCTGTCTCTATTTAGCCCCAATAGCAACCGATCGCCATCCTCCCAGCTCCCGTCACTTGTCTTGGTGCTGCCTGTACCTTCTCAGCCATTTACCTCCAGCGGCTGGTTGTCACAAATCCCCTTAACCCAGTAAATCAAAACTCTAGAAGCTTATAATCAACCTGTCAGATTTATATATCAATAAATTCTCAATACGCAAGATGCCCACACAATAAATTCAGGGCCAATTGATAATGGTACAAGCTGCCCACCTAGATTAGACAAGTTATTCCAATTATTCTATGCCTAGATGATATTATAGCTACCTGTCTCTGCAACTCTTAGCTCTGCCTTCCTTTCCCCTGTCCAATCACACTGTACTAATATTTAAATTAATTGGACAGGGGAAATCCTGCCACAAAGGGTTGGAATTGAGGAGTTAGTACAGGGGTTAAGAGCCCTTGTTGCTCTTGCATAGGACCTATGTTAGGTTTCTGGTACCCACACTGTGGCTCATAATCATCTGTAACTCCAGTTCCAGGGATCTGATACCTGCTTCTGTCCTCTATGAGCACAGTGATGCAAATTACAAACATGCCTGCAACACTCGTACACATAAATAAAACATTTTTTGAAGAATAAAAGGTTTATTCTGGTTCATGGTTTAAGTTTAGTTCTTGATGGTGGGAAGTTGTGGCAGCAGAAAAGTCAGAACTATTCCACTCCTAGGAGACATGAAGGGAAAAGAAATGCATATTGTTAAAAGTGTTAGCTTCTGCATGCTGTGCCTTAGCATCTACTGATAGGGAGCACTCTAAATTAGAGTTTAGAAAAAGAAAGGTATATTTCAGTTTATATTTGAGAGGATAGTCTATGGGTGTGAGGAACACATGGTAACAGGAGCTGTGGCAGCTGGTCACATTGTATCATTAGGAATCTGGTCACATGGTATCCTTAAGAAGATAGTCACATGGTGTCCTTAGGAAGCTGGTCACATGGTGTCCTTAGGAAGCTGGTCACATGGTATCCTTAGGAAGCTGGTCACATGGTATCGTTAGGCTGCTGCTCTTTTGCTTGCTTCCTTCTTTGCATTCAGGATCCCAGTCCAGGCAATGGTAATAATTCTCCAATAGACCTCCTGAAAACACCCTCATGGACTTGCTCAGTGGCTTATTACCTAAGTGATTCCACATCCTGCCATATTGACAACCAAAATTAATAATCAGAGGGGTGGGAGAACAAATGAAACACAGGGGACCTGAGTGACCTGGAAACTCTTCAGCAACTGAGAACAGCTGATGCTGTACATGTCAAAATCCTCAGAACTGTATGAGCTAAAACAATGAATACTGAGATAACTATGGACTCAAGTTACTAATGACTTATTAACACTGGCTCATCAATGGCATCCAACATATCATCACACTAGGACCATGAAATGGTACACTGGACAAGAATGCTTGCAACCAAGCCTGATGACCCCAATGCATTCCCAGAGAGACACATGATAGAAGCAGACTGCACTGGTGAATTTTGGCCACACCCCTTTGACTGCTGGTGGATCACACACACACCTGCCCAGTAGCTATCTTTGGTCTGTGGATGAAAGACACACACACATTAGCTATTTTATTTTATTTTATTTTATTTTATTTTATTTTATTTTATTTTATTTTATTTTATTTTTATTGGTTATTTTATTTATTTACATTTCAAATGTTATCCCCTTCCCAGTTTCCCCTCCGAAACCCCCCTATTCCACCCCTCTCCCCTGCTATGAGGCTACTCCCCCACCCAGACACCCACTCCCACATTACTTCCCTAGCATTCTCTTAAGCTGGGGCATCAAACCTTCACAGGACCAAGGGCCTCCCCTTATACTGTTGCCAGATAAGGCCATCCTCTGCTACAGAGGCAGCTGGAGCCCTGGATCCCTCCATGTGAACTCTTTGGTTGGTGGTTTAGTCCCTGAGAGCTTACATTAGCTTATTTTTTAAATGCCTTGGCTACCTCAAGGTTGGGCCACCCACCCACCCAAATTTTCACATGGCTCACACACCTCATAGGCTCTCCTTCCTACAGCTCTCCTCCTCCACCACATCCTGATGATTCTCCCCATTCCTCTCTGCATCCTACCCATGCAACTCTAAGTGTCCCATCCCATGTCCAGCCATTAGCTGTTGGCATCTTTACTGATAGATCAAAAATCAATTGGGGACAAGGACTTTCAGCATCTGGACGCACAGATTCCCGATTGAATCAAAGCATTAGTGCTACATCCACTCCAGTAGTGATAAGCATGACAGGCCCCAAAAACCTGGGTGCTGTCCCGAGGTGAAAACTTCACAGAAACTTAGTCTCCTGGAATCGTGGCATCCTGTATAAGGAATGCTCCAATGTCCTTGCTTTAGTTGGTACACGGATCTGTGGGCTTTCCCTTAATATTGCTTTATTATAAGTGCTCCTAAGGATTGATTTTTTTGACATATAGCTAAGTTATATTCTAGGCAGTCCTTGATCTGACCCTAGGCATGGATAGCTAAGTCACTGTCCTACACAGGAATTTACCATTATCTAGGAAGAAGGAAGTTTGTGATCTAAGGAGGAACCAGAGTAGATACTTAGAACTATAGCTATACCCATACACAAGTATTTACAATGGCTTAGGGGGAAGATGGACTATACAATAGACTATACTAGGAACTATGGCAAGGGCTTCATGCCATAGTTTAAGCTTCTAAGTTTAAGCTGACCTTAGGTGGGGCTGTTTTTGATCCCAGTTTGTTAACATTGAATTTTATCCCAGTTGGTTCCTGCCAGTCCTTCTGTGTTTGCATTCCTCTGTTTTGTGTAAGAATCCAGTAACCTCATTGTACCTTGCAGGTATGTCACCTAACTTCCCTATTTTCTTCTGTATAAAAAGTCTGATGCTCAATTTGACAAATTACATTCAGATCCACACTCCCTTGTGTCCAGTCTGTTTGTCACCCCAATTCTCGCTGACTCTATGCCCATCTGCAGGAACCCCTGATTCCAACGGATTGAGGGGTGCCGATTAGGCCCAGTCTGTGGCCCATTAGAACCAATCTCCAACAGCAGACTCCTACAACTTCTCTGAGTTTTGCATGACACATGTGCTTACATGAACACATACACACCTGCACATAAACAGACAAACAAGCAAAGTGTAATGATAGTTTACCACACTAATGATGAGTGAACACTGCTGGGGCGGGGGAGGCATGTAGTCTATAGGGACTGTAGCCTCTTGTACACTCTATAGGGACTGTACCCTTTTGCACACTCTACTCTTTCTGTGAATCTGAAATTGTTTATAAACACTATCTATTCATTTAAAAAAATAAAATAATTTAAAAACTATACGTAATTTTTATCACAAAGAACTAATTTTCTGATGTATAAAAGCTAAGAAACTGAGAAGAAAGGAACATCTTAAAATTAAAAAATGGCAAAAGATAAACAGAAAATTTACTTTAAAATGAAAAAAACTGACTCGTGAATGCATGGAATGAGGTTGGGTATGGCAGCACACACCTTTAATCCTAGAGTTCAGGAGGCAAAGGCACATGGGTCTATGTGACGTCTAGCCAGTCAGGATTAGATAGTGAGACTCTGACAAAAAAGAAAGAAAGAAAGAAAGAAAGAAAGAAAGAAAGAAAGAAAGAAAGAAAGAAAAGATGAGAAACAAAATCCCCTTGTGGTGAAACAAATTACAAAACCATACTGTGGTGGCAGTTCTGAGCAACCAGCTGGCATAAATATTAGACAGATATGTGTTGTGTTCATAAACACAATGAGCATTGTATGCTGAAGTTGTAGGCACAGAGCATTGCCTGTAAGAACGTAAAACAGGACTGCAGAGATAGCCCAGTTGTTCTCACAAAGGACCTGGGGTCAGCTCCTAGCATCCATACCAGCCAGTTCACAACTTCCTATAATTCCAGTTCTAGGGAATCCAATGTCCTTTTCTGGTCTCTTTTGGCAGCATGCACATATGTGTGTGTGTGTATATATATATATATATATATATATATATATATATATATAGTCACAGAGTCACATAAATATATTGTAAAAACACAAAGAATGCCCTTTCAGTCTGCACCTCCACCTGAACCCATGGCAGATTAGCAAGCCTCCCTCCCATCCCCAGGACCCCACAGCCTACCTGTCTCCAAGGAGGTCTGCATAACTAGGGACACAGGGACACAGGGACAGAGTGACACAGGGACATAGAAGACCTGCCCTAACTAGAGACATTACTGCCTGCCTCTCAGGAGGCCTGCTCCAGTTGAAGACACCCAAGCCAGTTAACATCAGAGATAACCAGATGGCAAAAAGCAAGCACAAGAACATAAGCAACAGAAGCCAATATAATTTGGCAGCATCAGAACAATTTTCCTACCACAGCAAGCCCTAGGTACCCTAACACATCTGAAGAGCAAGATTCTGACCTAAAATCCTATCTCATGAAGATGATAGAGGCCTTTAAGGAAAACATATATAATATGTATTTCCCTTAATGAAATACAGACAAACAGAGGAAAACAGGTAGAAGACCTTAAAGGGGAAACAAATAAATCCCTTAATAAAATACAAACAGGTGAAGGAATTGAAGAAAGCAATCCAAGATCTAAAAATGGAAATAGAAACTATAAAGAAATCGTAAATGGAGGCAACCCTGAAAATGGAAAACCTAGGAAATCAGTAGCTACAGATGCAAGCATCACCAACAGAATATAAGAGATAGAATAGAAAATCTCACGCATAGAAGATACTGATACATGGGTGTTAAAAAAAGGGGGGGGGAGAAATTCCTAACTCAAAACATCCAAGAAAATTGGGACACAATGTAAAGACCAAACCAAAGAATAATAGAAATAGAAGAGGATGAAAGAAAGGAAAGAAGAAAGAAAGGAAGGAAGAAAGATTTGGTCCTAGTTCAAAGGGCCAGAAAACATCTTCATCAAAATCAGAACAAAACTTCCCTAACTTAAAGAAAGAGATGGCCATAAACATACAAGAAGCCTACAGAACACCAAACAGATTGGAGCAGAAAAGAAAATCCTCCCACCATATAATAACAAAAACACTAAAAGAATATTAAAATCTGTAAGGGAAAAAGGCCAAGTAATATATAAAGGCAGACCTATCAGAAATACACCAGACTTCTCAATAGAGATGCTAAAAGCCAGAATATCTTAGACAGATGTCACACAGGCCCTAAGAGATGACAGATGACAGCCCAGGTTACTGTATTCAGCAAAATTCTCAATCACTGTAAATGGAGAAACCAAGATATTCCATGACAAAACCAAATTTAAACAATATCTTTCTACTAATCCAGTCATACAGAGGATACTAGAAGCAAAATTCCAACACAAAGAGGGTAGCACACCCAAGGAAACACCGAAAAAATTAAACATCTTACAACAAACCCAAAAGAAGAGAATATCACACACACACACACACACACGCACACACACACACACACACTAGCATCTCCAACAGGAACTATCAATCATCGGTCTTTAATATAGGTCACCATCAATAGAGCCAATTCCCCAGTAAAAGGACACAGGCTAACAGACTGGGTATGTAAACAGAGCTCATCATTTGGCTGTATACATGAAATACACCTTGGCAATAAAGATAGACACTACCTTAGAGTAAAGGGATGAAAAAAAAATGTTTCCAAGCAAATGGTCCCAAGAATCAAGCTAGAATAGCCATCCTAATATCCAATTGTCTTAGTTTGGGTTTTACTGCTGTGAAAAGACACCATGACCAAGGCAAGTCTTATAAAGGACAACATTTAATTGCAGCTGGCTTACATGTTCAGAGATTCAGTCCAGTATCATCAAGGCAGGAACAGGAGTGCATTCAGGCAGGCATGGTACAGGAGGAGCTGAGAGTTCTACATCTTCATCTGAAGGTTGCTAGCAGAATACTATTTCCCAGGCAGCTAGGACAAGGATATTAAAGACTACTCCCACAAGGCCACATCTACTCCAACAAGGCCACACCTCCCAATAGTGCCACTCCCTAGGCCAAGCACAGATAAACCATCACACCAATAAAATAGACTTTCAACCAAAAGTTATCAAAAGAGATGAAGGATACCTCATACTAATCAAAAGAAAAACTCACCAAGATGAAATCTCAATTTTGAATATCTATGCCCCAAATGCAAGGGGGAAAAACAAAACAAATAAACAAAATAACACTTTCCTAAAGTTCAAAACACATGTTGAACATCACACAATAATAGTGGGGGACTTTGGTATCCCACACTCACCAATGGACAGATTATTGAAAGAGAAACTAAACAGAGAAACGTGAAACTAACAGAAGTTTTGAACCAGATGAATCTAACAGATATCTACAAACATCTTGTCCTCAAACAGAATATACCTTCTCAGCACCTCACAAAACCTTCTCTAAAATTGTCCATATAATCAGACACAAAACAAGACTCATCAGATATAAAAAGGTTGAAATAATGCCATGCATTCTATCAGATCATCACAGAATAAGGCTGGACTTCAATAGCAACAAAAACAACAGAAAATCCACATTCTCATGGAAACTTAAGAACTCTCTCCTCAATGGTAACTTATTCGGGGAAGAAATAAAGAAAGAAAATAAAGACTTTCTAGAGTATAGAAAGGCTAGGCATAGCATAGCCAAATTTATGGGACACAATGAAAGCAGTGTTAAGAGGAAAATTCTTAGCACCAAGTACCTTCATAGAGAAATTGGAGAGATCCTATGCTAGCAAATTAACAGCACACCAGAAACCTCTACAACAAAAAGGAGCAAACATGCCCAAGAGAAATAAAGGGCAGGAAACAGCCAAACTCAGGGCTGAAACCAACCAATTAGAAACAAGAAAACAGTACAAAGAATCAACAAAACCAATAGCTAGTTCTTTGACAAGATCAACAAGATAGATAATCCCTTAGCCAAACTAACTAAAGGGCACAGAGACAGTATTCAAATTAACAAAATTAGAAATAAAAAGGGAGAAGTAACAACAGACACAGAAAATTCAAAAGAATCAGTAGCTCTTACTACAAAAGCCTATACTGGACAAAACCGGAAAATATAGGTGAAATGAATGATTCTCTAGAGAGATACTACATACCAAAGTTACATCAAGATCAGGTAAACTATCTAAACAGTCCCATAACCCCCAAGGAAATCAAAGCAGTCATTAAAAACCTCCCCACCTACTAGACGTTCAAAGAAGACCTAATACCAATACTTCTCAAACTATTCCACAAAATAGAAACTGAAGGAACCCTACTCAATTGTTTCTATGAAGCCTCAGTTAGGTGATACTTAAACCACACAAAACCCAACAAAGAAAGATAATTATCTACAGATTCAATGCAATTCTCATCAACATTCCAACCCAATTATTCACAGGTATGGAAAGAGCAATTTTCAACTTCATATGGAAAAACAAAAAACTCAGGATAGCAAATACAATTCTCAACAATAAAAGAATTTCTGGGGGAATCATGATCCCTGACCTCAAGCTGTACTACAGAATAATAGTTATAAAAACCTCATGGTATTGGTACAGAAACAGACAGGATGATAAATGGAGTAGAATTGAAGACCCAGAAATAAACTCACACACCTATGGTCACTTGATCTTTGACAAAGAAGCCAAAACCATACAGTGGGGGAAAAAAGACAACATATTCAACAAATGGTGCAGGTCTAACTGTCTTTCTGCATGTAGAAGAATGCAAATTGATCTATATTTATCACCTTGTACAAAGCTCAAGTCCAGGTGGATCAAGGAACTCAACATAAAGCCAGATAATAATGAATCTAATAGAAGAGAAAGTGGGAAATAACCTGGAACACATTGGCACAGGGAAAATTTTTCTGAACAGAACACCAATGGCTCAGGCCCTAAGATCAACAATTGACAAATGGGACCTCATGAAACTGAAAAGCTTCTATAAGGCAAAAGACATTGTCAATAGGACAAAACTGCAACCTACATTCAATAGAGGATTAATATTTAAAATATATAAAGAACTCAAGAAGTTAGACTCCAATAAACCAAATGATCCAATTTAAAAATGGGGCACAGAACTAAACAAGAATTCTCAGCAGAGCAATCTTAAATGGCCAAGAAGCACTCTGGAAAATGCAAATCAAAATGGCCCTGAGATTCTACCTTACACTAATCAGAATGAGTAAGATAAAAAATTCAAGTGACAGCACATGCTAGTGAGGATGCAGGAAAGAGGAACACTCTCCCATTGCTGGTGAGAACACAAGCTGGTACAACCACTCTAGAAATCAATCTGTGGTTCCTCAGAAAATTGGAAATAGTTCTACCTGAAGACCCAACTATTCCACTCCTGGGCATACACCCAAAAGATGCTCCACTATACCACAAGGACATGTGCTCTACTATGTTCATAACAGCCTTATTCATAATAGCCAGAAGCTAGAAACAACCCAGATGTCCCTCAATCAAAGAATGGATACAGATGGAATACTATTCAACTATTAAAAACAAGGACATCATGAATTTTTCAGTTAAATTGATGAAACTATAGAATATTATCCTGCGTGAGGTAACCCAGACTCAAAAGGACATGTATAGTATGTGGTCACTGATAAGTGGATATTAGTCCCAAAGCTCAGAATAGCCATGATATAACAACATGAAGTTTAACAAGAAGGAAGGCCCAGGTGACGATGCTTCAATCACACTTAGAAGAGGGAACAAAATAATTACAGGAGATAGAGAGAGGGAGGGATCTGGGTATGAGGGGAAGGAGAGGGAGAAATGGGGGAAATATCAGGTATGGGGAGAGACAGGAGAGAAGCTCAAAGGGCCAGGAGAATGAATGGAAATATGCAGCTATGGGAGTGGGATGGGGGAACCTCTAGAATGTCCCAGAAACCGGGTATGTGAAAGCCTCCCAGAACTTAACGAAAATGACCTTAGCTGAAATGCCCAACATTGGGAGATGGAACCTGAGGAGACCACCTTCAGTAGATAGACAGGGCCGCCAGTGGAGGGAGGTGATCACCCACCTACCTTTAATTTTTGATCCTCAATTGTTCCTGTCAAAAAGAACTGCAAGGAGGAATATCAGAGACTGAAGGAAAGGCCATCCAGTGACCAGTCCAACTTGGGATCCATCCCATTGGTGGGTACCAACCTTTGACACTATTACTGATGCCATTTTGTGCTTGCAGACAGGAGCCTAGCATGGCAGTCCTCTGAGAGCCTCTAACAGCAGAGGACTGAGATAGATGCAGATACTTATAGCCAACCATTGGTCTGAGATTGGAGACCCCTATGAAGGGGTTATGGGAAGGACTGAAGGAGCTGAAGGGATGGCAACCCCATAGGAATAACAACAGTTTCAACTAACCCAAACCCCTCAGAGCTCCCAGACACTAAACCACCAACCAAAGAACATATATGGGCTGGTCCATTGCCCATGGCACATATGTAGCAGAGGACTGCCCTGCCTGGCCTCAGTGGGAGAGGCTGGGTCTAATCCTGTAGAGACTTGATGTCTCAGGAAGAGGGAGATGGTAGGGGGTGAAGTAGAAGTGGGTGAGTAAGGGGGGATGGGAGGTGAGAGAGGACCTTTCCAGAGGCAATTGGGAGGTGGGATGGGGTAAATAACTCTGGGAGGGGGACTAGGAAGGGGGACAACATTTAAAATGTAAATAAGTAAAATAATTTAATTTAAAAAAACCCTGTAGGTCAGCATCAATTAAATGTTTTCATATATATATATATATATATATATATATATATATATATATATATATATATATAATTTTATATATATATATATAATTATATATATATATATATATAATTAGTAGTAGTAACAGAATATTTTTAAAAAAGGAAAACTATTGGGCACTTTACACACACACACACACACACACAGACACAAAATAAAAACAAGGTTTTAAATGAAAAAGCAAGACACAAGGAAGGCAACACACCATGGTGTTTTGTGAAAGGGAACTTGGTGACATCTTTAAAATCATTTGCTTTTACCCTGTGAGTCAGTAACACCACCTCAAGAAATCTATCTTAAAGAGACACTAGTGAAATGACACGACCAAAGTAGTGAGACATGCGTGACACAAGACACAGCAAACAACCCCAATGCCCACCCTTAGGATGAAGCCAGGACCACACAGCACACGAAGTACCGTGCCTGCAACTGCAGAAAGCAAAGAGAAGCCTCTTCTATACTGATGAAGAGAAATCTCTAAGACCCAATGTTAGGTTGGGAGGGGAAGGGATGGAAGTGCAGTAACTATGTCATAGGATCCTATGTTTGGGAACCATCTTTCAAGAAAGAAACAAAGGGAGAGAAAAGGAAGTGACTAGACATAAATAGTTGCATGTGGTTGTGATATAATCTTACTTCTCATGAGCCAGAGACTGGAAGACAGCTGTGAGTCTGAGGGAAGCCTGAGCTACAGAGTGAACTTGAGGCCAGTTTGAGTCATAGAGCTATAGAGCAAGACTCTATGTCAAAAATACATGAGAGAGAGAGAGAGAGAGAGAGAGAGAGAGAGAGAGAGAGAACATGTACATAAGGGATGGCACATAAGGGATGGTTGAGTGAAGATAATCAGAATGGATCTTTAGACAGATCTTTCCAATATTCTTAATACCACAGCATATACATACAAAGTAAATACAAAATAAAGCCCAGAATTATTAATAAGCCCCTATTTCCTGGTCCCAGGTCACTGCAGAAAGCACCTTTACCCATAATCCCTCACCTACTATATTTTTCATTTCTACAGAATAGAATCTTAAATGGAATTTTGGAGGAGGTCATACATTTTTAAACTTTATATTATGAAATTATCAAGCATATGGAAAGAGAATAGAACCCTGAGCCTAATGTGTATTAAGAAGGTGGTAGAAACTCAGAATGCAAATTACTTTGTCATCTTTGTAAATGCAGTATTTCTGATTATTCCTGGGCAACATGCCCTCCAGGAAAGAAAGAACAGCAACATAATTCAAAACTGGCCCTAGGAGCTAAAACTTTAAAGGGTTCCCACCAATCTAGTGCAGGATTTTCCCTGTCTAATCACATCGGGGCAGTGGGAGGCCTGTGATTGGACAGGGAAAAGGGAGGCGGAGCTAAGAGTCAGAGAGAGAGAGAGAGAGAGAGAGAGAGACAGAGACAGAGACAGAGACAGAGACAGAGACAGAGATACAGAGACAGAGAGAGTGTCAGAGGAAGAGGAGAAGGAAGATGGCTTTGGACGTGTACCCACAGGGCATTTACCAGCCACAAATAGCTATGATTTCACAAGGCTAGAAATATTGGGATAAAGCTTTTATCATTACCAATTGGCTCTGAAATTATTGTATTGGTATCTTGTAAATTTTGTGATACTATTGATACATAAATCTGATTGGTTAATTAAGCTTTGGGAGTCTTGATTCTACTGGGTAATTAGGTGTTGAGATGGCTGATTGTGGGGTGCATGGGGTGTTACATGGTAGCAACAGGAACTCAGGCCCCATGCCTCCGAAGGAGAGATGGCCTGGTGGGTGCCCTGTGGTCTGGAGTGGCCAGAGAGTTGTCCAGCCTGCAGGAGAGCAGGAGTGTGGGCCGACCCTGCCGAGAGTTGGCGGGTTCCTTTTTTTAATATTTTCTGCAATACCAAGCCAAGTCAGATCAACGTGAGCATTTAAAAGAACAATGGTTGCAATGATTTGAAACATATAAATTATATAAAACCCAAGAATTAACAATTTTACACACACACACACACACACACACACACACACACACACACACACACACACAGAGAGAGAGAGAGAGAGAGAGAGAGAGAGAGAGAGAGAGAGAGAGAGAGAGAGAGAAATCAATGATCTAGTGCAGACCTGGGACACTAGCTCTTTTGCTATACTGAAAACTTACACCGAAAGGAAAAGTCCAACATTTATTATTCCTTTTCTGAACAAACTACTTCAGGGCAACTAAGGAAAGGTCCAGTTCCTGAGCAAAGGTGTCCTTTTATGAGAGAAGCGCAGCCAAAGATTTTACACAATCTACCAGAAGTTACATAGTCAACATTAAAGGGAAAACAAGATCTAGGCTGCCTGTCAGTGGATACTCAGTCTGTACTGGGAGAAGGTGGTAGAGGTTTGGTTCTGGACTGAGCAGCCTGACTTCCTCTGAACCCGTGGGTCAGTGTAGTGGCTTAAAGGAGAGTGGTCCTCATAGACTCATATGTTTGCATGCTAGTCCTCAGATATTGTAACTGTTTGGGAAGGATTAGGAGGTATAGCCTTCTGGGAGGAGGTTTGTCAACGGGACTGGGCTTTGATCTTGCAAAAGCCCACACCAGGTGTTCTGTCTCCCTCTCCCTTTCTTCTCCACCCCTGCTGCCTGGAGGTCAGGATATAAAGCTCTCTGTTCTTGCTCCAGAACCATGCTTGCCTGCATGATACTACACTTCTTGAATGATGATCACAGACTAACACTCTAAAATGGTAAACAAGCTCTCAATTAAATGTCTTTCCTTTCCTTTCCTTTCCTTTCCTTTCCTTTCCTTTCCTTTCCTTTCCTTTCCTTTCCTTTCCTTTCCTTTCCTTTTTCTTATCTTTCTTTTTTAGTAAGAGTTGCCTTGGTCATGAAGTCTCTTCACAGCAGTAGAACAGTGACTGAGGTGGTATCAGCAATCTCTCTGGGTTTGAACATTTTGGCTACACATCTGTATCACATGTAGGCCCATGGGAATATATGGATAAAGGAAAGAGTAGGAAAAATCTACTCCACCTTCAAGTGAGTTACCCTGAGGGCAGAGTTTAGATGGTGCCATCCCACTGTAGAAGGCCACATGTACAGTGTGTGGTGTGCATGAAGAAGGGTCACCACACAGTGAGGGTGCTCTTCACTCAGACAGCTGTGCTCCTCAGGAGCTTCCTGGGCTCTCAAGCACAGAACTCTTGCCCCAGTTATGGCTGTGCATACCAACTTCTGGGGGACAGTGGGGACTACACAGCACAGGGAGGTTTCTGCAGAGATCTGTGACTGTTCTCTTCACCAGGAACTGGTACCACACAGTCCTGCAAGGGGGAAATCCCAAAAGATCCACAGGAAACCAGGTGATAGGAAATGGGATGGAATGTGGACTAGGCCATTAGAATCTAGGTCAACCACAAATCTCTTCAGGTCTACTGGGTATCATCTAAGTGTCTGGTAAATTGTTGACTGAAGGAATTCTTATCACAGTGGTTCTCCAGTTAAGTGACCACAGTTTTTCTTTGTCAAGTGGTCTAGAGGCCTTAAAAGCCTTATGTAGAAGTGGTTCAGGTTTCAGATCAGTCTGTATCTCTCTTCAGAATCTAACAATTTGCTGACATATATAGGTATAGATATATAGATATATAGAGATAGAGGTAGAGATAGGGATAAGAGATAGAGATGGAGATGGAGATAGATATCACACCTTTAACTTTGGACTTGGTTGCTGAGGGCCATACCAGTGATGGTCAGATCCCACCGGGGTCGGGGCTGGGGGCTGGTATGGAGTTGGAGAAGGAATGATTCAGGCATGGTGGTGGGGATGGTATTCTTACATCCTGACTGAAGGGCAGTGGGGCACTTCTTTATTCATAGTGAACTCAGTAAGCAAGGATAGATTCATGTTTTAAGAGAGATGCTTTGACACATTCCGTCTCTACCTCCAAGCCAGTTGTACCATTTGGAATCATTGCTGCTGTGGAATTTGATTTGTGTGCCCAGGAAAACCACACCTGAAACAGGAAGTGGCAGGGAGGAGCTGGCAGCCCCAGAGAAGTGTGCTTGCTGCTTCTGGAGGCACTGGCATGTGAAGTCTCCACCCTTTGGGAAGGCTGAAGGATCTCTGATAACCTCTCGCTGATGACTCTAGAAGATTCATTAGTCTTCCCCAGTGAAAGAGGTGGTTCTCAGTTATAGATCTCTCTGCTCCCCATGTTCCTATTTTCAAACAGGATAGGGTTTAGATGGAGGGCTCCTTCGTGTGGACCACACCCTGGCATGTCCTCATCCTCTAGTTGACAGAACTGGAACCAAGAAATGGGGGAAAGTGGAGACAGGACCCACATAGATTTCACACCCATACACATCAGTATACAGGTCTAACTTTATTACTCAGTGCAAAAACTTATATAGAATTTCTCAGCCAGTAAGGGTGTGGTTATATAATTAAGACCCAACTGGAGGATTACAGGAGGTCTCTGGATTTGCTTGCCCCTGACCCTGTAGGGGAGTGGGCTGGTTGCCCAGTGGAGATTTCCAGAGAAGACAGAGGAAGCAGCCATCACTCTGGGTTCTGGTACTTTATTCTCTCACCAGCTTGCTGGGAGCCACTTCATGTCTTAGCCTGCATACAGCCTGATTGGGATTCCTCCAGCAAGAGACCATGAAATCTCACTCTGACTCACTTCCTCCTCCACTAGGTTCACTTCCACATCCCCCACAACTAGTCACCTCTGGAGGTCCCTGCAAAACCATCTCTGCAGGTCCTGGCCTCAGGAGAGAACAGCTTGATGTCCTGGTGACTTCTTTCAGTCACTCCTAGCATTTCTGTCTCCTCTGGTTGTGGTCCCAGTGTCACTTCCTTCATTTGCAGACTGAGATTCTGAGACAGTGACTCATCCAGCTGTGACTCTGCCTCGCCCAGGGCTAGCAAGGTTCCTGCCATACTCAGCCAGGTATCTGTCCCCTAGCTCAGCCACCAGCCCCTGAGCCCAAGTGCCTCTCTCAGAACCTGTTATTCCGCTGTGAAAAAAGGTCCTGAGTGCCCCCCCCTATTCCCCCCCCCGCCACACACACACACACACACACACACACACACACACACACACACACACACACACACACACACACATCCAACCTTCAACCGCTGTGATTTTCCATCTAGGCTGCAAGAGAATAGCCCAGGGAACTTTAGAACAAAGCAGGCAGCCTGCGCCTATCTGTGGCTGCTGACTGGCTATCTCTCCGAGGGAGATGTGGCCACAGAGCTTGCTACCAAACTCAGTTCACCAACTGACAGACAGTTGAGGGCAAATTCACTGATAACCCTCACTAAAACAAAACCCTCAGAAACAGGCTCCAGTCCCAGATGCCCTCGGCACTGTTTAGGGATCCTTGAATTTCACAAGTGGCCACTCCAGTAACCACCACTTCCTCATTCTCTTATCTGCCTTGATCTGGTTCGTCCTGGCTCCACCCAGACTCAGTAGCACCTTAGCCCTACAGTGTGTCCTGTTCCAAGACTGAGCTTCCTAACAGAATCATTGTTAGGTTTTCCGTGGTGGGAGGAGGAGTACCATGGTGGATTGACCAAGCAACAAATCTCACACAAGAGATAAGGGGCGGGGGAAACAAAGAGAGATACAAAGAGCAAGAGACAGAGGGACCAGGAGACAGAGTACAGGGCCTCGATGGCAAGGGCCTTTTAAAGGATATGAGTGTCGCATTTGGACTGGTATGACAGGGCTGCTGGCTCTGAGTCACTGGTGGCAGGCTGGCACTAACATTCCTCCTCTTTGTTTATAACAAAAGGTGAGGAATAGGAAGGGGAGATGGTGATGGGGCACCATGCTTTTTTAGACTGCTTCCTGCTGTGTGAGGCATTGACATCTTTAGGGACCCAAGAAAGTTGGGATACTGGCCAAGTCCCTGGAAGAGCAGGCTGTTTCACTCACTACGCAGCACTGGGGGACCATCTGGAGATATGGACATGCAAATTGGAACAATTTGTAAGGAAGGATAGCCTGGAGCTAGCTACAGATTTTGAGGGGACACCTGGAGCTGGCAGTAAAGTAAGTTTTCCCACCCAGGCCCAGGCTCCCAGAATTGACTGAGACTCAGATATATTTACAAATACCTAGGGCATAAGCTTTGTCTGTTCCCTGATTTGATCACAACCTTTATGCTAAGTTCTGCCATGTGGCTGGTTACCTCCACTCAGCTCCCACATCTCTGAGCTCCTTCCTCCACGTTCCCCAGCCAAACACTCCAGAGCTCTGTCTATCCCAGCATTCCATCTCCCTACTGGATGTCCCACCTTCTTTCTCCTGCTTAAGTTTATAAGCCAATCAGCATCTTATCAACAGGTGCTGCATCCATACAACAGAGATTTTTCTCTACAACATCCCCCTTTTAACCCAATAAAAGACTCTTTCTCTTATTATAATAACCTATATAATAACAGTTATGAAAATGAACAGGTAGGAATTGCATTCACAATGTCCAGTCCATATGGATTTGGCAACTTAAGAAAAACTACTAGAGAAATATTACTGCAAACCTGAATTTATAAATACTGATTATCAAATATATCTATCAGACATGTTGCTACCCATTTAAATTTTCTAGCAGTTTGGTGTTGAATGGTTAGCAAAAATATAAGTAGCTAGACATAGACCTTAAATTAGCTTTTGTTAATCTGAATAGACCTTCATAACCTTAAAATTTTATCATCATGGTCTGGAGAGATGGCTCAGAGATTAACCGCACTGATGCTCTTTCTGAGATACTGAGTTCAATTCCCAGCAACCACAAACAGGCTCATAACCACCTATAATGAAATCTGGTGCCCTCTTCTGGCATGCAGGCAGAACACTATATATACACACAATAAATAAAAAATCTTAACTTTTTTTAATTTAAACTTTTTTTTATTAGATATTTTCTTTATTTACATTTCAAATGCTATCCTGGAAAGTTTCCTATACCCTCCCCACGCCCTGCTTCCCCACCCGCCCACTCCAACTTCCTGGCCTGGGCATTCCCCTGTACTGGGGCATATAAAGTTTGTAAGACCAAGGGGCCTCTCTTCCCAATGATGGCTGGGCCATCTTCTGCTACATATGCATCTAGAGACACGAGCTCTGGGGGTACTGTTTAGTTCATATTGAATACCCCTTCAACTCCTTGTGTAATTTCTCTAGCTCTTCCATTGGGGGCCCTGTGCTCCATCCTATAGATGAATGTGAGCATCCCCATCTGTATTTGCCAGGCACTGGCATAGCCTCATTCGAGGTAGTTATATCAGGGTCATTTCAGCAAAATTTTGCTGGCATATGCAATAGTGTCTGGATTTGGTGGCTGATTATGGGATGGATCCCCGAGTGGGGTAGTCTCTGGATAGTCCACCCTTTTGTCTTCGCTCCAATCTTTGTCTCTGTAACTCCTTTCATGGGTGTTTTGTTCTCTATTCTAAGAAGGAATGAAGTATGCACACTTTGGTTTCGTTCTTGATTTTCTTGTGTTTTGCAAGTTGTATCTTGAGTATTCTAAGTTTCTGGGCTAATATCCACTAATCAGTGAGTGCATATCAAGTGACTTCTTTTTTTTTTAAGATTTATTTTATTTATTATATGTAAGTACACTGTAGCTGTCTTCAGAGAGCACCAGATCTCATTACGGATGGTTGTGAGCCACCATGTGGATGCTGGGATTTGAACTTGTCACTTTCGGAAGAGCAGTAGGGTGCTCTTACCCGCTGAGCCATCTCACCAGCCCAAGTGACTTCTTTTATGATTGGGTTACCTCACTAAGGATGACTTTCTCCAGATACATCCATTTACCCAAGAATTTCATAAATTCATTGTTTTTAATAGCTGAGTAGTACTCCATTGTGTAAATGTACCACATTTTCTGTATCCATTCCTCTGTTGAGGGACATCTGGGTTCTTTCCAGCTTCTGGCTATTATAAATAAGGCTGCTATGAACATAGTGGAGCATGTGTTCTTATTACTAGTTGGAACATCTTCTGGATATATGCCCAGTAGAGGTATTGCTGGATCTTTTGGTAGTACTATGTCCAATTGTCTGAGGAACCTCCAGACTGATTTTCAGAGTGGTTGTACCAGCTTGCAATCCCACCAACAATGGAGGAGTGTTCCTCTTTCTCCATATCCTCGCCAGCATCTGCTGTAAATCTTAACTTTTTTTTATCATCATATATAGTATATTCTAAACCAGAGTTGAATCACATATATAGTATGATGCAACTGATATAACCATAAATTTTTATCATCATACAAAAATCCTTAGTAATTCAAAATATTTGAGACTTATTGCTTTGTTAGTCTAAACAAGAGATACAACAGAAAAACAGAGAGCTCACTGGGACTAGGAAGTTTTGTAATTATTGCTTTATACCATGTGGTCATCTTAAGAAGGTGAAGTTACACAGCATGTATTCTTTAACCTCAGTAAAGCTGCCAGCCATGGGGCTGCTTATAGCTTCCTGAGGTCATTAGCCAAGATGGAGGAGAGCCACATGATTGTTATTTAAAAACCATCTTTTTTCCTAGTAGATCTATTTTTTTTAAATGAGAGTTGAATCCAAGTTACATACACATATACCCACAGTTGAATCCAAGTTACACAGAGACACAGACATACACACACACATCCTAAATAAGAGTTGAATTAGGTATATATAATCAAGTATAGATTTTTTTTAACTATAAGCTTTTTGTTACAATTTAAAGCCAAATTTTGTTACAGATTTTAAGTATACCCAATGTGCAATCCTGAAATAAGAGATTTTTTTTTTATAAAAGCAAAGCATAGAGAAACTGTAATGACGAAAGATTTAAGAGTGAAAGGTAGAACCTTAGAGATAAGAGACATGGGATCATTTGTGTGGTAGAAGAAGTTGTCACAATTTGCAAGAATTTGGAAATCAAGTGCACAGTGTTTTTGGCCACTGAACTGTACTGGGGCCAAGCTGTAGTAGTAAAACCTGAAACTAGAGAGATAGTTACAAACAGTACCTCCATGTGGGTGTGTTCCTATAGGCTCCAAGAGGGAGCTGAGAGCTAAAGCCTCTGGACTGCTCAGGCTGAAGCCAGGCTGAAGCCAGGCTGAAGCCAGGGATGGCCAGGGGGCAGCAGGAAAGGAGATATCCATGTGGGTGCAGCAGACCAGTAGCAGCCAGCAGCAGCCAGCAGAAGCCAGCAACAGCTGAAGAATCAGATTCACAACCAAATGATCCACGTAGACCTTTGGAGACTTGGCTCAGAGAGGGGGCTGCCTGCCGGGAGAACAGGTATGTTGTGGGTGTGTATGTGCTACAGTGGGGCTGCTCTTCTGCTCAACTCCCTTCTCTCCAGGCGCCCACTTTGCAACAAACTTAGAGAAACATTAACAGTAACGTAAAGACAGGTGATTACACAGTGTAGGGAGATGAGAAAGCAAACTGGATTTGGAGCAGAGAAAAAGAACAGGGAATGGGAAATTTCTCTGTTTCCCCAATTACTGGCAGTAGTTTCAGGGGTCCCTGATAATGTTGGGCTCTAGGGTGCCACTGGGTGGCCATTTTGATTGATTAAGTGTTATGACAAATTTGACAGCAAAAGGCGGGTATGTTTAGAGGCCCTTAAGTAGGGTGCTAGGCCGAGAGGCCAGTAGTTCTTCAAGAGGCTACCCAAAAGGGAGCCAAGAGCTATGGAGGACACAGAGGAAGGGAAGGAGGTAGTCCATGGCCTGAAATCTAAGGTGTTCTGGGACTCAAGATGATCAATTGAGGAAGGTACCAGCCACAGGTGGGTTGTTGCCTCCCTGGGCCAGGGCCAGAGCTCAGCCACCCTAGGATTCTCAGCACCTGGTACCAGGAATGTTTAATGAACCCAAAGCGGGAAAACTGAGCCAAAAAACCCTAAAGCCTCACCCAAGGGAATGGTCAGAGGTGGTGTTAGCAAAGAGCACCAGCCATAGCCTTAAAGACCTGGCTGGCGTTTCTCTGCTATGATGTGTTTATAGACAGGTTGTCCTCTGAAAGCCCTACCAGCAGCTGACTGAGACAGACACAGATGCTTACAGTCAACCACTGGACTGAGGTTGGGAACTCCTAAGGAGGAATTAGGGGAAGGAGTGAAGAAGCTAAAGAGAAGGATGACAACTCCATAGGAAGACCAGCAGTCTGAGCTAACCTGGACCCCTGGGAGCTCCCAGAGACTGAGCCACCAACCAAAGAGCATGCATGGGCTGGTCTGAGGCCCCCCGCACATATGTAGTAGAGGACTGCTTAATTTGTCCTCAGTGGGAGAAGATGCACCTAATCCAGCTCCCTGCCCATGCACACTCAGCTCAGGTTCACAGCTTCCATGCGGCATTGTTATTGACACACACACAAACAGTACAGGTCCTAGGGGCCATGGTTAGTTCAAACTGCAGGCTAAGCTAACAAGCCCCTATGATGAGACTCTTTAGTGTCAGAATTTCAAGCCACGCCTTCAATGAAGTGAGTAGAATTCCTGGACCTCCCAGTTCCCAGAGTTCCCTGAAGTCGTGACTGAGGTATGGTCATAGTTGCTCCCTGAGAAGGCCTTGTTATGGGCCACATTGAATCTGCCATCCAAGTTGACATCACTTTCTTTGAAAGAGGGTTGGCACCAATGAACTAAACAGATGAGGTCACAATAAGCTAGAGCTGGGCCCTATTTCCATATGACCACTCTTCTTGCAAAGGGACACTCATACACAGAGAAGCACACAGGGAGGAGGCCATGTATGATGAAGAATTAAAGCAGAGCTCAGAACAATGTTCATTCAGGTCAAGGAACACAAAAGACTGTCAGCAGCCTCCAGAAGCCAGGGGAAAGCCCTGGCACAGAGGTCTCCTCGCAGCCCTCAGACACTGGTCCTATTGACACCCTGACCACGGACTCGCCTCCAGAGTGGAGAGCACTGTAAAGTTTTCAAGCCAGTCACTGGTTCTCTGTTCCAACTGCCCTAGCAAACCAATGAAGTTCCAGTGCTATGCATTCCCAGGCACTTTGCCCTCCTACCTCTCTATCCCTCCCAAGTCTCTCAGTTGCTTGGGCACATAGTATTTCCCTGCTGGTGCCAGCCTTTCCCTCTTCCCTCTAACATCCCCTTGGGGAATTGAGCTGGTTGAGAGAACAGTTGATCAGCAGTGCCAGAGGTATGACCTTGAGAGCAGCTCTCCCGAAGCCATGGCTGCAGACATCCCCGGCACACCCATCATCCCCTGCACTGGTACAGCTATTCCCACAGTACACACTGTTTAATATGGCTTGCATCTCAAATGCCTCCCACAGGCTCCCTCAGTACCCAGATGCTGGCCCTGTTTTGGAAGGTTCTAGAACCTGTCTATTGGTGAGTGGTGGGCCTTTGGGAGTTAGAGCTGTTTGCTTTACAGGTCACCAGGACACAGGAAGCTGTCCCTTATACCTGTTGCAACAGTTAGTTCTGACCAGCTGCCATGACTTTGCTGCTATAATGGCCCAGACTCTCTGTAATCATAAGCTGAATAAACCTCTCTCTTAACTGCTTCTGCCAAATATTCTGTCCCAGGAACAGGAAAAGCAACTGAGGAGTGAACTGAGAGGATGGCCTGACCCATAGAAGCTGGGAGAGGCAAGTAAGCTCTGCCAGAGCCACAGAGGAGTGGAGATGCTGACATTGCTTTGGGGATCTAGACTCCAGGGCTGTGTCAGAAAACACACACTTGTATTTCTTTGTTACAGTACTTCTTGGAGACCAAGAGATCTGCCCATAGTCCTTCTATAGCTCTTACCTCAGAGAGTCTGCTGGAGATATGCCCCACATACTGCCAAACATGTTGATAGACTGTCTCAAAACAGAATGCATCATACTTCAGGTTTCTTGATAAAAATAGATACATACAGCATATAATAATGACTGGATAGGTTCATGAGCATCAGTATACATGTGAATTTGCTTCCAGCATTTCCAGGTAGGGAGACCATCGTACGACCAGACAAAAGCCACTGTCTTCCACCTACGCGTATGCATCCAGCTTAAGATAGGGTTTCCTTTAGCGACATAAATCTTTCTGTTCTCATGTTGGAAGTGGATTTTGTGCTGGAATCAATTGTTAAAAGGACAGGTAAGGATTCATCTTTTAGAACCAATGGCTTCCCAGAAGTTGTGTGCTTGGCCTTTCTACCCGGGTTCTGGTGATCACCGTCAGCTTCTCGTGCATAGAAGGCAGGGAGAGGCTGGCCGAGTCATTGCCCATTCCATCAGAGTTTAGGATCTAGTGTCTGTCACTGAGCATTAACCAAGGAAGGAGGGAAGGAGGGAGAAAAGGAGGGAGGGAGGGGGAAGGAGGAAGAAGAAAATTAATTTTCTAAGCATAAGCCCTTGATAAAATATCTGGAATCTTGACTTCAGGTAATAATTTTCCAATGACTTTCCCAATTTATTTCCTTAGCACTGCCTTTAAGATGTATCCAGGCAGAAGAGTTGGTGACTCAACGTTAGCTCACCACAGTCATAAAAATGACTGATTCTCATGAGCACAGTCACTGGATATCCCACCTATCCATGCACGGAAGATGTTACAATGAGGACCATAGGTTCTTGCTTGAATCCCCTCCAAACCCCTAGGGATAAAAGCCACGAGTATCCTGGAAGCTTAGCTCAAGTCCATAGACATGCTGCTCTGTGAAAGGACAGGTACTTTTGCAAGCCCATTGTGTGAGCAGCAGCATCTCTATAGAGAATAATATGGTGATTCATTGTTCTGCTGTAAGCTTCAATATTTGACATAAATTTTGTCAGGGCAACCTTTCCCCCTCTGCTTCCGTTTCTAATATTTAATTGTAACACATCGTGGTTGCAACAAGCTGAAACCATTGAGATTAAAAAATGAGTTGTAAAAAAAAAAGTGGAGAAACACATTCTTTGTGGTGAATACTAATCTTGCAGAGCATTTCATTTCCGGTGCGGCTGCCAAGAGCAAGTGTGGAAGAGTCGGGATTGAAGTGACGCATGGCATCTGCAGCCTCAGGAGGTCAGAGGAGCAGACAAGGACAATAGTCAAGGGCTTGCCCTGGAGGAGGAAGAGGACTGCAGCCAGCAGGCAGAGCTATGTCTGGAAGGGAGGATTCCTAACCTCCACACACTGGGTCCGGGGCACCTTCCCTTTTCTGGATTAGCTTCTGGCCCGTGGAACATTCTCCTCTATTGAGTCAATCAACTCTGCAGAACTGGATTGCTTACTCTTGGTTCACTGAACTCTGGTGGGCTGTCTTAGAAAGGACCCCTCTGCCTAGCCTATGGGATCTGCTCAACCAGGACTGTCTTTTCACTCACCTCCTGAGGATACTGGGGGCTGTACGATGGAGCCTGCCTGGAGGAGCAGGAGGTGAATGGACTACAGTAGCCCAGCTCAAATGGAGCAGAACAGAGCACAAGGCCCCAAGATGCTGAGGAGCTGCAGGGATGCTGAAGAACTTGGTTCTCCAAGCAGCTCAGCTGTACCTGTGTCCACTAGCAGGTCTGTGGACTGAGCACATTCCCCAAGAGTAGGGAATAGGGAGAGTCACTGAACCCTAACCTGGGATTCCAGCCACCTGTCCTAGCTATTTGTTTGTAGTTCTTCCCTAACTGTATGTGGCTTAGAGTACATAGTCTAGGGACAGTTGATCTATGCTGGGTGAAGACTGCAGTGTAGCTATTTTGGGGTCACCCAAGCTCCTATATACAACCCCTCACCCATGCTCTGTAGGTTAGGCCAATAAACTCACTGGTTGAACTTTGATAGAATTTACATATACCGCTGTCATTAGAACTTTATGGGGATGTAGATGTTTGTTATGTTTCCATTGGGCAAGAATTCACACAGCTGAGGCAGGAGGGCAAGGTAGGTCCAGGAAAAAAGAGAAAGGAGGGAATTCAAATTAGGTGTCTCCTTTTAGCTTCCTTAGAGAAGCCCAGACCATGGCTGAGCAAGGGCTGGAGGCCCAGAGAGGTCAAGAACTTGTGCAGAATGGGAGGAGACATCTAGGCCAGGTTTAAAGGTGGCCAAGTAGCTCGCAGACATGTCGAGGACTTGGGGCTGGATCTGTGCTCCAAGCACCTCAAGTGGAGGTGCAGATGCTGGGGAATCTGCAGGATGAGCCTCTGGAGCCCTTGGAGGTGCATAGGACCACGGATAAAGCAACAAGGAGCCACTGTCAGTGGGGCCAAGGAGGCTGCAGGGGTTCAGTGTTACTGTCACCATAGGGATTTCCCTAGTTACACATACTTACACTCTGTTTAGCCAAGGAGGAACATGGTCTACCTTAGTGTACAGCTTCAGGGAAATCAAGGCTGAGGACATTTGGGATAAGAGGAGAGTATTGAGGTCACACAAGTAGAAGGTCAGGGTACGAGGTATGCTAGAGGGTTGCAGTGGCAACTGCTGTATCCACGTTCTTCAAGGGCCTGGCATGGAAAGGTAAGGGGAATCAGAATCCACCTATTTGGGAACAGCTGTGAAATGGCTCACTAGGTGTTTGCTGTGCAGAACAGCCCGGCACTTCCAGCCTTCTGTGTTCTAAGAATTTGGATCCACGTGAGCTCTGAGTACAGGAGTTCTGTCTGCTTTTCTGTCCTCTCTGGTGGGTGCTGCTGGCAGAACTGGAGGTGGATGCAGTGTAGTTAAGGGCTCTTCATGCAGGAGGGAGGTCATGGGGCAGCAGAGTATGACACTCGTCTCTTCCTTCCCCAGAGGGAGGAGTCAGTCTTATCCCTCAGGGTACAGTGTGGTCACCAGGGCAGGGATATCAGACAGAAGCATTTTCAGTGGTCCTGATGTGGGATGAGCTTTGGGCAGCTTGCAGTCTCTGTCTGGGTCAAGTCCAAGGTCTTCCCTGACCGTGTGGTGTGTTTTCACTCCAAGGTGAATGTACCCGTGGATACGCATGTCTCTCCAGATAATCATCATTAAATGTGTTCCAATGTTTGCCCTTGGGGGCTCATCTCAGGCACTCCTCCTCCCCACCATTTCTACAGAGCGGGTGCCCTGTGGATTTCAGCTTAAGAGGAAGGTTAAGGAGCCTCGATCCTTAGACCATCAGAAGGACAAAACAATTATCTCCCACCCTATCAGGATACAACTCCATCCCTATAACCCAGCCAGATAAAGCAAAAGGATGGATAGACATACACAGCATGGTGAAACACACACACACACACACACACACACACACACACACACACACACACCAGCAGTATAAAGCACACACATGCACAGACACACACACTTTGAATTTTTTGAAACTTTAGTTGTACTCTCAGTTTTAGAAAAAAAAGCACCAGTTAACTGTGTTCAGTCATGACTGTGCAGAAAAGAACAGCTATATTGATCGAGAAACATCAAACTCAACTCTTTTCCATTTGTAAGGGTAACACTATTAAAAATGTAGGGCAATATCTGTATGGGTTTGGTTATAGAAATGAAGTGTTTACTAAATAACAATACTACCATACAGAATAGTCAGCTTGCATTCTGCCTGCGAGCAGGAACCGGGTGAGCTCCTGATGTCATGTCCTGGGATGCTGAGACTAGAGAGGCAGAAGAGAGCTCTCTGGTCCACATCAGCAGATTTGCCACCTACATCACTTTCTTTGCTTTCCTAACATTTCATCTTGTCCCTAGTTATGCGGAAGGAAGCCAGAAAGAACATGCTGAACCCCTACACATTGTAATCTGAAGAATACAGAGATGGATTTTTGTTGTGAGGTCCTTGTGTGTAGAAATAGCTCCAGGGAAACCAGGGATATTAAATACACAGGGCTGTCTTTTCAAGGAAAAAATATGTATAACCGGTTTTCTACCCAGAAGGCTGGGAATGAAGGTGATTGATTGCCCAATAGCCTGGTGATCTGTATTATCTATCACATGCAGGTCTGGACGTGCTTAATAGTAAATGACCTCTGCATTATTTGTATTGCCAGGGGTTCTCTTAAGCTTTCACAACCAGGACCAGAGGTAGCTAACAGCAGAAATTACATCTACACTATCTGCAGGACTTAGAATATATCAGATCCTTTCCTAGGCCTTTAAGATAATACATGTATCCTATCTCTAGAACCCACCTTCTTGGAAGATGTGGCATGGGTATGAATTGAGTTTCAATGTATCTCCTTGTGCTCAGGGGACTGTATTACATCAGGAGTTTTTTGTTTTTTGTTTTTCCAAACTATGTTGTGCTTGAATATGCTGGCAATCAACTGCTCAGGGTCACACTCTAGAGGTTGGATCCAGCACCCTCTAAGTCATACTGAACCAGATTCCTTCTTGCTTCTAGCAGATGGATACTCTGCTGGCCCTGGTGGTCACAGAGACTCCCACAGAATTTCAACTGATAACTGGAGGGCTCAAAGGTGAGAATGACATGCAGGTGACATTATCATAGGAAAGGAATGCATGTATTTACCTGTGATAGGTGGCAGGTCCAGTACACGATGCAGCTCCAGGGAGGCATGGCTCATCTTACAATGAGATACTTACAGCCTGCTGAGGCTTTCTATAGGTAGTCATCAAAAGTATGGTAGATCAGGAGCCAACTAAAGGATATTGCTTGGCTTAGTCCTAGCTTAAAGGCAACTCTTAATCCAGAGCTGGTTTTGGCACTCCCAGGCATTATTTGGGAGGCAGTCTTCTTAAAGAAATAAGTATGGTTGCATTCAAGAACTGGACATGGGACACTGAAAAAAAGTCCCATTTGCCATTTTGATGTCCTTTAAACAGACAGGGCTAATCGTTAGAGGAAAGTCCAAGTTCACTGGAACAAGGCAGAAGAGCAGAAAGTGAAAGATTTCAGTGTGATGATAGCAGCTCTTCCTGTCCTTCGAGAATCAGAATAAGTGGAACTCCAGCTGTAAGCAGGAGGGAGACCTTTCTCGAAGCCCTCTGTTTGTGTTCTTTGAACAAAATGAACCAAAGGCCAAACAAATGCAGCACGTATTATTTATACGTACATTGAGGCCAGGAAACAGAACGGTACAAAACAGGGTTTGAGGGCCATTTGCCCATTTCTTCCTGATGTGTTCAATGTCTTCAAGAAGGAAAGGGGTCCATTCTGAGGGGACACCGTTCTGCTTTCAGACATTTATGTATGACGAGTGTCAACCTGGCACTGGCTTAGACCCTCAAGGCCGCTCAAGGTCACACCCCAGCCAGGCCCCTCAGGTCCTGGGCTGGTTTTGAGATCGCCAAGGATTCTTGATCAAGGATGAGTGAACATGCAAATCAGATGGAGGTTGGGGTAGGGCTCTTACCTTCCTTTACCTGAGCAAGGTTTAGTACGAACTTTGATCCAATTGATAGAGCAGGTAGGGGTTAGGATAAGAAAAATGAAATCAAAGCTATCACAGATGCTTTAGAGCCATTTACATTTTCAAACGGATCCATATCAGCACAGGCCGGATCAATGACAATGACGAAAGCACTTGGCCTAGAGTCATTTGCACAACATGGAATTTACGGAGATGAACTGAAAGAGAGAAACTAGTAGCATTTAATGACAAGACATGCCAGGAGCTCCCCCAGAGACAGTGCGCCTGCTCTTCTGTTTGCTAGTTGCAGCACTTGTGCCATGCTCCCGGTTTTCTGAGCAGCCTAGTTCTGTGCTGGAATAGTGACAACTTACATGAAAGGCATTAGTGAGCTTCTGATCTGTCACCCGGGAGGCAGTTACAGATAATATAACCCCACTTTTCAGTGATTCTTCTGCTTAGCACCAAGGAAGAAGATTCAAGACCCTTTGATGAGAGTCAACATTACGACAATAGGGCTTTTCTTTCCTTTTTTTCCACCCTTAGTTACAGCCAGCAGTGACATCACATATTTACTCTGTAAGACTGCATGCATACCATTAATGCTTTCTGTTTTGCTTTGTTTTCTAACCCTAGGGAAGGCAAGGGGTAGACAAATGCTGGATAGATTATAATTCTGGTCGCATGTTATTTAAATTTCCTTTTATAGGAACCAAGTAATCACCAGTGTACTACATTATAAAGCAGAGACTGGTACAAGGTGCAACAGACACTAGGGTTTAGTACAGCATCTCTGCCGCACTTAATTAGTGGGCAGAGATGCTGTATTAAAGTAATTAATTAAAGTAATTAATTACTTTCTATTCCACGAAGACAACTGCGAAACAGTTTCTTCTGTCCAAATGGAGTCAGTGGCCTTGCCCCAAAACTACTCACCAGTAGGTGGTGCTATAACAGAAGCAATCAAAAGAAAGCAGCCACTCTAGTCTGGCCTTGGCCACTGAGATTGGTCTGATGGATAAGGGCAGGGAGCCTGGAGGCTGCCTGTATCTGCTAGTAGGTGGCTGATCCCAAAGGAACCGGTCAGTGTCTTGGCCCCAGCAAGGTCATCAGCCCCAGGAGCTGGGGTTACTGCTTCCTCTTTCTCCTCACTCCCATTCCCAGAAGTCATGGATCCTCAGGGCGACCCTTTCTCCTTAATGCCTGCTGTGCAGACGTCATGGCTTTAGGGGTCTTCAAGTATTAATAAAATACTTAAAGCTCAAAATCCACTTCAGACTTATAAGCACCTTCACACACACTATTAGAGTGTATCTTGGTGAACAGAAGTGAATAAATTCTCCTTAGGAAATAACTGGGGAGGCTCCTACATAAGAATATGGAGACTTCCCAGTATGTCTGTCTGTGCCTGTAGTCCCCTCACATGGATGCAACATAAAAGCTTCTCCTCTATAGTACTATGTACTGCAAGTCCCCAAAGGGAACTTCTATCTCCACAGTTCCGCATATGTGATGTGTGCAATGTCTCAATGACAGAACAGACAGAGATGTAAACACCGATGGATGGACTGGGGATGCACAAACACAGCATCTAACCTGCTGCACTCTCCCACGCCTGCTGGTTCTGCTGTGTGGCTGCCTCAGATGCTGTCATAGAGTCTACAAGTACTGATTCTGTTCACCAGCCTCCACAGGTCCTGACCCCTCTGGAAGAGCCACACTGTGCGCTCTAGGCCTCCTCCACAAAGATGAACTCTGCCCAGAGTTGGGATTTAAGCACTGATGAATTGGAAAGTCAGCCCAGCTGGACAGGAAATAAGGCACTGGGGAGCACTAGAAACTTGTGTGGTTTTTCTGTGACCTACGCCCCACATGGCATGATGCACAGTAAGGGAGGGAGAGAGGGAAGGAGGGGCTAGAGAGTCAGGCAGGATCATCCCCTGGGATGACTCAACTTCCAGTTCAAGGCACAGGGCCTCTGCCACACTTGGGAAACACAGCTCCTTCAGCTACTGGGTCCAACACTCTGCTGGAGTGAGCTAACTCTTCTTCTGTGGCCTCAGCCATTGGTCTGGGCTGGCCAAGTACTACTGAGGGCACACCTGAAGGGAGACAGACATGGATGGCACGTGCCTTCCACATACAGCTCTTAATTGACAGTTACAATGGAAGGTGCATTGACCTGTTCACATGATCTCCTGGAAGAGTTGAAAACCATCTTGGTTCTGTAGGAGGTCTGCAGGTTCTCTGCAGGGCTCTCCTCTATGCAGTCTCCATCCAGTCCTCTCTCAGTGTCTACCTTGCATAATAATAAAAAGAAAAGGGTACCAGCAGCTGTGTAAGCGGTTGACCAGAAGGTCAATTCCACTACCTCAGTCACTGCAGCTGAACTTGAATATTAAGGAAACAACCCCCAAACCATAATGTTGATTAATCTCACCCCCCACCTATTCCTTCCAGTCCTAAGCTGGTGTGGCTGTGAGACACACCTGGATGCTGAGACAAAAGCAGATAGATCCAGTACTTGTAAATTTCATATTTATTATAACAAAAATTACGACATGTCCATTTGGGCATTCTGCTTCCATATAACTCTGGATGTGTAGATGGTATAAGGGACTCTATACAGTCATGCTGATTGTGGCAGCAGGAAGGAACACAATTAAAAAATGACTGTAAAAGGTTCTGGGTTCCCAAGAACAGGGCCACATTATCTGCACAGAAACACGCTGCACATGGCCCACACTGAAGATGAGCTCGGTGGGGGCGGGGCAGGGAGGCTCTTCAGAGCGAGTAAGGAGTCAGTTATTTAGGCTGTGTCCTTATGCAAGACTACAAACACTTTAAGCTTCACTATGTAACACTGAGATATTTACAATAGAAATTTCTCAATCAACTGTTCTCTCAGAGAAAATTAGTGAGTCCTAGTGACTTAAGTCACCTGACAGAGTAAAGCAACTCCTAGGAGTTAGTCTCCATAGTCTACAAATGTCTATCATTTTCAAGACAAAAAAAAAAAAAGCTTTCCCCACAAAGAAATACACAATTACAATATTATTAAATCATTTAGCAATGGCAACTTGCCCTGCCTTCCAAACAAACAAAACAACAAAAAAAGCCATTTTTAAAAATATTACATTATCATTAACTGTTTCTCTGTAATATATTAAACCTTTTGTTCTTTGTCTTTACACAGCTGATATGTTAGGGAAAAAAGTTAACAAATTTAAATCATATTGGTAAAGTATCACTAGAAGAAAAGTGGTTAATTATTAAAAGTAACCAATACAAAGAGAACCTACAGATGAGCTGCAGAGACAGGTGGGGCAGTGTCTGGGAGAGGGCATGAAGTAACACCCCTGGTTTAATGTGAGCCTGGGAGACTCTCTCAGTCTCTCTGGTTAGTTTATTGTTTAAAACAGTACTCGGGCTGGGTCATAGCGGTGTATCGTAACAGTCTGGCAGGTGATCCATTTGGAAGTGCCGCTGTGGCTGTGGCTGTGGCTGTGGCTGTGGCTGTGGCTGTGGCTGTGGCTGGGGTGGCTGGGGTGGTGGCAGCTGCTGCTGCTGCTGCTGCTGCTCCTGGTGATGCTTCATGATTTCTTTGACTTCCTCTTCCAGCTCTGGGGGGATGATAAACTGATCATCTGGATCTGGCTGAGCAGGGGCTGCAAAATAGCCTCCTGGCTTCCGGAGAGGCGCATCTGCCGCAACCTCTATCACATTATGGCTCCTTTCCTGGGGAGCTACAGAGCCATTAGCCCTGCGTCGTCCAATGGTTCCCACAGCAGAAAAGTCTGCCTTCTTGGACAGACCTGACTCATCCTCGTTGGCACTGATGACAATGCCCTCATCACTGGCTTCAGCTGGCACCTGAAGTAGGTGCTGCTGTCTCTCCTTCTCCTTGGCCCGGCTGCAGTGGATATCCACTTCCACCTCAACCCGGCTGCCGTTGCTGAACACCCCCTCAATGGGTTCTTCATCGTCACTGTCAAGGCCGTTGTCAGAGAACGCGCTGGAGAAAGTAGCGCTGGACAGCTGACGTTGGAAGGAGTTAGACAGGCAGACAGGGTGGAGCATGCAGCGCTGCTCGTTGGGGTAGGCGGGGCTGCTCTCATTCAGAACTCCAGACGGGGGCTCATCAGAGGCTGTGGAGCCCACCTCACTACTCATCTCGGAGGTAGACAGTTCACTGCTGATCTCAGATGCCATGCCACTGCTGGAGGATGGCACTCCCAGCCCGTCTGAGGGTCGGTCCTTGATCACCATGTTGACGGATGGTGGGAAGATTCCGGGACTGGGTGGTGGCATGCTCCCTCCAGCACTGAGCTCACAGCAGCAGAAGCTGTCTTCGGTGACACTTAGCTGCACCACCACAGCACTGATGCTGTCATGGCAGCCGTAGCTCTGAGCCAGGGTGCAGAGCTTCTTGGCAGCGGCCAGAGCGTCTGGCACGTTGCGCACAGCTTCCACAGCCTCATCAATGGATAGGCTGTCCCACAGCCCTTTGCTGCCCAGGATGAAGAACTCATCCTGTGGAGTCAGAAGCACCGACTGCACATGGGGGCGAGGCACCACACTGGGGTGGAGGAAGGTGTAGCCCAGGATGCGTGTGGACTCTGTCACTCCATTGACCTTGCCATCCTAGAAGAAGAATTTCCAAAGACACAGTGAGCACAGGGCACATGTGGTTACCGAGCAGCCTCCGTCTGGGCCACTGACTGGGTCATAGGACGGTGCTGGGCATGCCGCGAAGGAGGCTCACACACCCTATATGGAATGGCTGAAGTGTAGACCTGGCCTTGTAAGGAGCAACAGGAACAAAAAGAAATATTCCAGCCATTCCTTTAACAGGGACCGCATTTATACTAGGTAGTAAGTCTCTTCATGACAAGCTGATGTCCAGCCTCACATGGCATGCATGCTTATTAGATTCTACAGAGGTGAGTCCCAGAGAAACACCCAGGGCAGGTCCAGTCCAACCTCACGACTGTCCAGCAGCACAACCAGCATGGAGAAGGGCTAGGGAGTCTTGAGTGACCCATGGACGTCTGTATCTGAGTCACAATGCTCATATGTTTGGAGAGGCAATGCTAACAGAAGTACCCATCCTTATGCTTTTCTTGAACCTGACTTACAAGGACAAATGTAGAAACCATGGAGCCCAGTCTTAGACAGTTGGTTCTATTTAGACCAGCAGCCAAATCCAGGCCTGCTGGGGATAAAGATGAGTACTTTTAAATCTTAGGTCCATGCAGCTGCTGTGTTCTCTACCTTCCAGTTGAGAGGGTCTCTCTGCCTTACAGCCATGCCCATCTCCTC
This sequence comes from Mus minutoides, assembly GCA_902729485.2. Taxonomy (NCBI): domain Eukaryota; kingdom Metazoa; phylum Chordata; class Mammalia; order Rodentia; family Muridae; genus Mus; species Mus minutoides. The sequence goes on from CACVCL010028513.1 coordinate 58,821, forward strand.
TCTCCTACGTCTAATACTTCCTGCCACACAAGGTTCCTCAATGGTGAATACAACTTTTGTGGGTCTCTGGACTCCCAAACAGTGCTTCTGCAAGAGAACGAATACCCTGTGCTTCAGCTCAGTGCCCACCCCCTCCTGTGCTTCAGGAGTATCTGCTTGTTCCTGGGTGCCTTTGCGAAGTGACCTCAACAGCCATGCTTAGACCAGGGGGCAGGCTAGGAACTAAGATGAGTAAAACAGCTTCAAGCAGTTTGAAACGCCCCTGACTCTAGTAATGAAATCTGCCCCACCTGGTGTGAGAACTGGCTACTCTAGCCACCCTTCAGCCTTCTCCGCAGTCTGTGCTTTGAGGGCATCTTCAAGGAACAGAAGGGGTGGTGTAGGAGCTACTCACTGTTGAAGACTGAGCAGAGCAAGCAGAAGTCAGGAAGAGAAGCAGGGGAGGACAGGGGAGAAGACAGCTGACCTACGAACTCTGACTTATGCGGCAGACATCTTCCTCTCCAGTGCTGCCGCTCAGCTCACTGTTCTGAACCCCAGTAGAGCGCACACTCCCCTAACCTGTACTCAACACCCACTTTAACCTTCAGTGCTGGGACAGACAGGGAACTCAATCTATATGTGTGCTCACATCCAGGGACTCATGGCATCTTGGTGTCTTTCTGGGATGCTCAACACAGCCTCTTTTTCTCTTCTGGACACTCTGCTTCCCTCTCACCTTCAGACAGTGAGTTTTACTCTGTGAGTTTTACTACTAAAAGGAGGTTAGGTTCTTGTCAGCAGATGTGTATGGATACTTCCAGGCTAATGCTGAGTAACTGACATGCTGGTAAATTAGTAAACAAAAAACTGCAGAAGCTAGTTTTCAAGATTCATTGACAATGGATCATGCTCTACTGTTATTCTAGTTGGGTTTTTGTTTGTTTGTTTGTTTATTTGTTTGTTGTTTTATAACAGCAAAACTATTGCCATTTGGGACCAGGTAAATCTTTGTTGTGGGACTATGCCTACACTGTAACCTCTTTGGTCATAGATCTATCTTCTCCTCTTTCTATGACAATCATGTGTTGGTTTTGATGATCAAATATATCTCTAGACCTTGTATTTTGCCTCCTTCCCCTGAGAACAGTATTACTCAACTGGCAAAACAGAAAATAGTTATATAGTTATACAGACACCATAGTTATTGTGCCAGACTACCATTGTAAAGCAAGGCAGGTGTCTGATATCTACTTTATACATAGCTGAGATACAAAAGCAGAAGTGTGATTCAGGAGTCCAGTTCTCAGCCACTTCAGTGCCTCTGAGATCCACTGGGACAGTTCCCATAAAGCATTCCCATCTCCATGCAACTGATGACTGCCTTATTATTCTATAATAAGCCATAGAGATATTCCTCAGTAATCTAAAGACAGCACCAAGGAATTTACTTTGTAATACCATGGACTTGGAACGCTACATCTGAACTAACATCACATTTCCTCTGAAGACAAGTATTTCCTGAGGGGTCTCCACCAGGGGGTGCTGCTCACGTTCCCCTGCTGTCTGAGGAAAACTGGCTCCTCACCTCAGTGATGATGGCTTTGTGCTGCTTAATCCTCTTCCGCTCTTCTTCACAGCTCATGATGTATGACCTGGACAGAGACAGTGGCTTCCCATTTCGACAGAGAACCGTTTGGCACTTGCCAACATTAGCAGAGGTCAGGGTAAAGGATCCTCCCAGGTCCACAGGGTCATGCTTGATGTGGCAGAGGACAGCAGCACCACCAAGTTTCTGCCCAGCAGTTCCCAGTTTCCTGAACCCAAAGAGAAGGGTGAACACTCAAACACCTTACCACATTTTGTCCATTCAGAAGAAAGATGACAGGGTCAGAGATTAGACTCAGTTCTGTCCAGCAAAGCCACTCAGCTTCCAAGAAGAAAAAGGTCCCTGGAATCTGACATTACACACATTCACATAGGGAGGTATCTGCTCATATGTGGTAGGGAAGGTTTGCCTTTTGATTAAAAGTCACATTGCTGGTCCTGGCCTGTTGTGTCTAGCTTGCTGCTCGGCATCAGTTATACAGCCCCAGTACTATATCCCAAACATCAAGAAAGGGCTGCTTCTCTTCCCATTCACTTCTCGAAATCCTCTATTCCCACAAACACAGTATGCCCATGCATGAACTGCACGCTGATCCTAACCATATATATATATATGTGTGTGTGTGTGTGTGTGTGTGTGTGTGTGTGTGTGTCTGTCTCTATCTATCTATCTATCTATCTATCTATCTATCTATCTATCTATCTATCTATCTATCTATATCTTATTGGAAGTCTTTATTCCAGATTCCAGAATGGTGGGACTATACTCAGTGTAGCACTGAGAATTTAGAAAAAGAGTCTTTTATTTATTTATTTTCATTTTCTCCCCACTTACTGAAAATAGATTCTTTTCTCTTGTACTATATCCCGATTACAGTTTCACCTTCCTCTACTTCTCCTGGTTCTTCTCTCCTTCCCTTCCCATCTATATCCACTCTCATTCTGTTTCTCATTAGAAAAGAACAGGCTTCTAAGAGATAACAACAAAACTCAACAAATAAAGTATGATAAGCTAAAACCACCATTCTTCTAAAGGCTGCTCACTGCCATTCTTGTCCATGCAACCAAGACTTTTTTTCTTTAAAAAAAAAAGATTTATTTATTTATCCATTTATCTATCTATCTATCTATCTATCTATCTATCTATCTATCTATCTATTTATTTATTTAATATGAGTACATTGTAGCTGTTTTCAGACACACCAGAAGAGTTCATCAGATCCCATTACAGATGGTTGTGAGCCACCGTGTGGTTGCTGGGAATTGAACTCAGGTCCTCTTGAAGAGGACTACAGACTGCTGAGCCATCTCTCCAGCCCCAGCCAAGACTGTCTTGATCAGCACTATTTGTTCTATGAAAGCTATAGGACACCATTCTGGTATCAAACACCAAGTGTTTTTGCCTTATCCTCCACTGTCAATTAACCTGTGTACTTATTGAATATTTGGAGCCCCTATAAATACTGACCATCATAAAGAGCAAAGAACTCTCATCACAGGTCCAACCAATGGTCATTCCTCCAAATCTCCTGTAATGAGCCTTGACAGTCATTAAAAACAACAACAACAAAAAACAGAAACAAAAAGGAAAAACTGCCTCTCTTGCCTAATGAGGGCAGGAAAGACTCTGAGGCACTGTCAGAATATAAGTTAAACAACTGGGAAGAGAAGCAAAGGAAACCAGGGAGACCTAGCCACAGACACTTGACAACTAGGCACAATGAATAGGCAGTTACTCTAAGTACTGAAGTGCTGCCTGGTCTTATAAGCTGTTAACTAACAGACAAAAGTCACAAAGAAGACACTGCAGGCGGGCCTGTCATAGGATTCCACAACCAGATCTGACTGGTGCATGCTTCTAAGACAGCATGACTTCCAAATGCACAATGTCTGGTGAGAAATTTGTAACCAGAGTTGGCTAGAGGCCTATGTGGATGGTGTGTGTGTGTGTGTGTGTGTGTGTGTGTGTGTGTGTGTGTGTGTACGTACACATAGTATGTGTGCATCTATGTTTGTGTGTGTCATATTTCCTGACTTTGGGGACAAGGAGGTGGCTGAAAGCAGCCAAATTACTATGTCTGGTGGCCAGAGCATCCATGGGGGTCTCAGGATTCTGCCTGCACAGCCTACTGGGCCTAGGGGGTACTTTGCTTCACCTCTATGCACTTTGGTTTCACAAACAAGATATGAAGAGCAGCAATGCATATCTCACTGGGGAAAAAAATCAGGACACGTAAGGTAGTTAGAACAATGACTGCTAGCTTTTACTATTGTGCTCAGTTGCTGACTGCACCCACTAGGAAATTTGGCAGATAGGGGGAGCATTGGAAGCAAGAGCCAGAAACCAGCCTGCCTTGGCTGTGCATGAGGCAGCTGTAACTGTGGAGGCTGCTCAGGGCAGCCGTCCACAGCAGGCAGACACTATCTATTTTGGTACACAGCTATCTCTGTCAGGTTACCCATGGGGAGAGGAAGTAAAGGAGAGAGCTCGTCAATGGTGCCATAATCTTCAAAGGACTAGGGTATTTATCAGCATAGATCTTAGAAGAGCAGGGTCTGCAGTCCACTCTTCAGTAGGCAACTCCTTAACAATCCATAAAGCCCACAAGGTGACAAAAGAATGGAAAACTTTGACTGAAGGAACCTTTGTAGCATGTGACCCTGAGAGTTCAAGTGGCATGGGCTAGTTCTTGCAGTGACCTGAAGCTCTGGTGCAGGTACAGTGAGAGGGAGGTAGCAATACTTGCATCAACACTGAATAAGGGAAAGAGGGTAGCATACAACAATAGTTTAAAACTAGTCTAAAATCTGACCCGCTCAGTTTCAAACCAGTGAAAGCATTTCCTATTGGTCAACAAACTGGAAGAAAAATGATCCATTCCAGAGAAAATTCCATACCCCACATGAGAAGATCTAAGGAGCCTATGGCGTTCCTCTGGTTGGGGAGGCTGGGTATCATAAATGATGAAAATGTTACCAACAGAGGCCACTAATGCTCAGTTCTGTGAGAAATGAGATCTCTGTCACTGACTTAAGGAATATCAGTGCATCACAAACTGAAGCACAGTCCATCCCTGACGGTGAAGCCTAAGAGCAGCTGCAGCACTCAGCCACACGTGCACCGTGATCGCTGGGCACCAGCTTTTCTAGTAAGAGAGAAGCATCAAACAAGAGCAAGAATAAATAAAGAAAATAGGAGGAAGAGGAGAACGAGGGGGAGGAGGAGGAAGAGGAGGAGGAAGAGGGAGAGAAGGAGGAGGTAGTCATTTACCTTTGCATGACTATGAATGTATTGACCATGTATTCTTCTTCATTTTTTGTTTTCTGAAGCTCTTCAGCCAAAATGTCACTCATGGTGCACTGGAGAAGGTAGGGCACCTCTACATTCCGGTCTCCATCAAACACACCATAGAGGGCCTCTCGGTTGTCACGGAAGTTATTCACAGACAGGGCTGCGACACACAGCCTGCAGAGTAAAAACACTTTTGTGATGAACCCATTCATCTTTTCCTTCTTATGCCCAACATAACTCATTTATTCTCATTCTCTCTCTCTCTCTCTCTCTCTCTCTCTCTCTCTCTCTCTCTCTCTCTCCTCCCTCCCTCCCCCTCCCTCCCTCCATGTTCTGGTCTGTCTGTCCCACCCTGCCTCCAGGAGGTTGGGTGAACAGAGCCTGGATGGTCTGTATCCCTGACTAATACCATCTCTCACCCTTCTCCTCCAGTTTTAGTATTGTTATAATGATTTTAAAGTATTAAAGGTTTTAGTTATTTATTTTCAAGTGTTACATGTGTGAATGTTGCCTGTTGTCTGGAGTTCCAGGTGGTTGTGAGCTACCATGTGCTAGAACTGAACCTAGGTCCTTGGCAAGAGCAGCATGCACTCTTAACTAGAGCCATCTCTTCAGACCCCATTTTTACATTTTTAAAAACACTCATTTTAATTGCGTGTGTGAGGTGGAGATGAGGGTTGTGGATATGCCTGTGAGACTAGAGGCTTCAGATCCTGCCCCAAGTGCAGCTACAGCAGCTTTGAGTGGCCTGACATGGGGCTGAAGCCAAACTGGGAACTGGGCTTGACCCATCTGCAAGGGGAACATAGGTGCTCTTAACTGCTGGATCATTTCTCCAGTTCCAACTTTTCCTTTAATGGCAATGAAGAAAGGAGAGTAAGAGACATGAGAAATAATATTAGGATATAACTTCTAACTTACACAGTCATACAATTATTAAGGAGAACAGCCACATAAGAAGGAGTGGCAAGTACATCACGGGGAGCTCTAGCTGATGCTGGCCCTGTTTATTCTGTGGGAAAGTACAGAGGCTACAGGAGAAGACACAGAGTCTGATGGAGAGCACCAGGCCATTGAGCTCTAGAAGACAGGATCTGTTTCCAAAATAAAACCAAGAAGCCAGGCACAATGACGAAGGATTATGATCCAAGCCCTTGAAAGGCTGAAGTGAGAGAAGCAGAAGTTCAAGGTCAGCCTGAACCACATGGAAAGACTCTGCCAATGAACCTCACAAAAACAACAGCTAAGGGAAACAGAGTAAAAAACGGATTTGGAAGGAAGAGTCAGAGCACTAGAGTGTGGGAGATGATATCAAGCAGTTTAATATAGGGGAACAGCAAGAGCCTTGAAAAGACAGACAGGACAGGAACTTTACACATTTATAGCTATAACTTAATATGTGGTGAAAACTATATACCTATGGATACAGAGGCTCAGTGAACTACAGTAATAGCGATAGAAAAGAATGACTGAGGGGCACAACAGAATCAAATCTCTAAAAATCAGGAAGAAGGGAGGCAGGGTGTGGTACAAAGCCATACATGGCAGCAGACTGCTAGTGGCAAAACCACAAAGGACATGACTGCAGAAGGGCTTCTTTCAAGTTCTATGTACAGTCTAGATTCCCAGCCAGTGAAGAACAGCCTGGGAAAGTGATGGCTGATGACATTTCAGAAACACAATAAAGAGCATCCCACCTGAACACTTCACTGCAGAAACAAAGAACAGGACAAAGGAGATCTGATCTCTGCAGAACAATAAAGTACACCGTAATGACAAGTGGGAAAGACGTGTTTTCTTGTCACAGTGGGACTGTACATACATAAAGCAAGAGATGTTGCTCACACCCCATAATAAATAGGATGTCTCCGCCCCTGCTGCCTTATAGCTGGCTCAAAATGCCTATGGTACTGATGCTGAGAAGCACTACGTCAGAAAGCAGAACACTAAGCTAAAAATGCTAACAGTTCATTCTGGAATTTTATAACAAATGAGAAAGGAAAACACAAGGCAGCATAGTATACAGGTAGATGCAGGAGAAACTGAGATGTTCCTAATGTTGTGAGGTGATATAGAATTGGAGGTGAGCTGTAATAAGTAAAAGATTATTATATAAAGACATGTGTTCAAGCTCTCTCTCTCTCTCTCTCTCTCTCTCTCTCTCTCTCTCTCTCAGCAATATACACCCTAAGCAACACAAGCCGGGCATGGTGGCACACACATTAATCCCAGCACTTGGGAAGCAGAGGCAGGCAGATCTTCTAAACTCAAGGCCACCCTGACCTACAAATAGAGTTCTAGGATAGCCAAGACACTGTTACACAGAGAAACCCTGTCTTGAAAACAAGCAAACAAACATAAGCAAGAAAGAAAACAAACAAAAAACAATTAGTAAGTTGAAATTTAAACTTAAGCTATCTTCATTAGATATACATAAAAGACCTAAAAATTACCTTCAAAACCAGAAAAATCAAACCAGATAAAAAAGCAAGATATGACTACATGATGACTATAAAAAAGGGCATTTAAAATACAAAGAGGAAAACAGGTTTAAAGAACAAAAGTTAAACACCAGCATATCACCTTCTAGCCAGGTACCTAGAAACACTTGCTACCTGGGACCCAGAGGCTAACCGTGACTGGGATTCAGGCAGGCCTCTTACATTGCTCTTCATCACTTTCACCCCAGCCCTGTGACAGCCTCTCCCGCCCTCCATCAGCTTACCTCCATTCCCTGTACCTAGCTTAGCTGTTCTTATTCTCAGCCCCATTCCTATAGCAGCCTGCTTGTAGCTTGCAGGTACCCCCTTGCACCTCAACTCTACCCAGCTCTTGTTCTGACCGAGGTTCCTCCTAGTCTGACCATCCCTGAATCTCCAGACATATCCTTTTCCACTGCAGCCGACTTGCCCGTCCTCCCTGGGGATCCCATCTCTGGATGTGGACAGGACACCTTAGCTCTTTCCCACAGTCATTCTCAGCTTTGCTTCTAGCTCATCTCTATTACTTTTGGCCACTCACTTACCTTCAGCAGTACACTGTACCAGGGAACCTACAGCCATATACTTTCCTAAGATCCAGAGAGGGCAGCAGAAACCAAGGAACAGAATGCCCTGCCCAACAAAGACAGGACCAGATATCAGCACCCAGAATCACTTCAATCATCCTAATTCCAGATGCCTAGGCATGAGTAGAAAACCACAAACAAGAACAACCAAGATGGTAGGCTGTTACCAGAGCCCAGAAAGCCTGCTACAGGAGGCCCTGGGAAATGAAGGACAAGACAAGGATTTCAAAATCGGTACCATGAATATGTTCAAGGACCTTAAAGAGGACATGGATAAATCACCTCAGGAAGGCTGTGAAAATACACAGTGGAATGCATAATGAAAACATTTCAAGACATGAGAGCAGAAATAGAATCACCAAAGAAAACCCAAACTGAAAATGAAAAATTTGGAGAAAGAAGAAGCCAAATATTTTTATTTGCAGTTGATACAGCTTTAAATAGAAAAGACCTTTAAAATCCACCTGGACACTTCTATAGATTAGAAAGATTTTTAAGCAGTGTAGCAGAATATAAAATTAACACACAAAAACCAGAAACCTTACTAAATGCAAATGATAGACTGAGAAAGAAATCTGGGAAATAATACCTTTTACAATAACCTCAACACACACACACATACATACACACACACACACACACACACACACACACACACACACACACACACGCACGCACGTGCGCAAGTATATGGATAATTCTAACCAAGCAAGGGAAAGACTAGTAAAACCTTTAAGAAATTGAAGAAAGAATCTGAAGCAGGTATCAGAAGGTGGAGAGGCCTCCCAGCCTCTGCAGAGATGGGTAGAATTAATATAGTGAAAATGGCCATCTTCCAAAAGCAGCCTACAGAGTCAACATAATTCCTATCAAAATTCCAACATAATTCTTCATAGAAATAAAGAGAAAATTTTAGCTTCATACATACACACACAAAACCCTAGGATAGCTAAAACAATCTTGAATAATGAAAGAACTACTTGAGGTATTACCATCCCAGATTTCAAGTTGTACCAAAGAACTACAGTAACAAAACCAGCATTGTATGAAATTAAACTAATGATACCAGATTATTTTTTATTTTTTGACAAGCCAAAAATACACACTGGAGAAATGACAGCATCTGCAGCAAATGGTGCTGGTCAGACTGAATGGTTGCAGGTAGAAGAATGGGAATATACCCATATTTATCACTGTACACAAAACTGAACTCCAAATTGATCAGAGACCTCAAAATAATGCCAGATACCCTGAATCTGATAAAAGAGAACTTCAGATTCTTCTTCTGAGGGAAAGTCTTGAACTCAGGAGGCAACTTCCTGACTAGAACACAATACAGGTTGTAAGAACAATTACCAAATGGGACCTCATGAAACTGAAAAGCTTCTATATGCAAGGGATACCATTATTCAAACAAACTGGCAGGTTCCAGAATGAGAAAAGAGCTTTATCAACTACACATCCGATAGAGGGTTAGTATCTAAATATATAAAGAACTAAAAGAATTGTATATCAAGGAAACAACAACAAAAAACAATTAAAAAAGAGGGTACAAAACTAGGCAGACAGTTTTCAAAAGAGAAAATGCAAATGACTGAGAAACACTTACAGAAATGTTTAACATTCTTAGTCATTGGGGAATTGCAAATTAAAGTGTCTTTGAGAATCTATCTTAGCCAGTTGGAGCAGTCAAGGTCGGTAAGACAAATGACAGCTCATGCCTAGTAGGTTGTCGGGGAGAGAGGACCACTTGCTCACTGACAGTGGGAATGCAAATGTTACAGTCACTGTGAAATCAGTGTGCTGGTTCCTCGGAAAGCTTGGAATCTATCTACCTCAAGATCCAACACATTTGAAAAGGAGATAAAATAGATAAATTCCTTGAAATGTATAAATTATTAAATTCATTAAAGAGCAGATACTAAAGAAAATATCTCATATGCTAAATGAAATGTTTGATTAAAAACACAAGAAAATTCCAAACCCAACGGCTGGTATTGTCCTCCAAACATTTAAGGAGGATCTAAAATTCCCTCTCTATGAACTTCAAAAACTGAAGCTGATGCTACTGTGGCATCAAAACCAAGAAATGACGTGAGAAAATGCAGATCAACATCCATCACGGAACACAGGTTATCTTCTACAACTCACCCGCCAACGGAATTCCAGAGCATATAAGGAAGTATCAGGAAGTATGATAAACTTGTGGAGTTTATCTTAGAAGGACAAGACCATGCTAACATTTTAGAAATAACCAAAGCTGGAAAGATGGTTCAGCAGTTGAAAATGTAAACTGCTTTGGTAGACAACTGGAGTTTAGCTGCCACCAACTACATCTGGTGGGGCTCAGGACCTCTTGTAACACCAGCCCCAGGGGAACACCATGCTTCTGGACTTGGGCAGTATCTGGGAATTATAGGCCTGTATGGGAATACTGTTGTTTTATTTGACTGGTTCTAACTACGCCCATGATTTAACGAGCTTATTATTGGATCATTTTCCACTTTCTATTCATTCATTACCCTCAATACTTTGCATTCTTGTACCTTAGCCAAAGAAATTATGACTACTCTAATTTATAGGACTCTGCCTTTCTAATCATCAGTACCTCTTTCATACAATGTGAGCAAGTCTGATCAGCTTGATTGCATTATCAGGAAAATCTGCATTCATAGCTAAAGGAAGGTGACTGGTGAAAACAGTTTATTAAAAGAAATTCCAATGAATTTCTACTAGTGGAAGAAGCAGATGCCATGACAGGCAATTGAGATCAAAGGCTGCCAAGCTAGTTTAGAATGTAGGCATATTACAGTCAGCAATGTAAGTGATCTTGAGTACAGACAATCAGCTACTTCTCTCTTGGTAAACAGACTTCCCAGAAAGATAAAGGGGCTTTTCAAAGGAGCTGAGATACATTTCAATACTTAGGCCTTTTCCAAACACTGAACGCTTACATAGATATAATGTGTCAGTTACACTGTATCCTAGCAACATCTCTAACCAAAAGAGAGTATGTGATGCCAAGCAGGTCCTCAGCCTGGTGCTTAGACATTGAGGAGTAAGCCTCACTCTGCAGAAACATGCTCCAAGAAACTCCACAGAACACAAGGATGCACCATCCTACCCGAGGGTGCAGGTCTCCTACCCAAGAAAGGAGGCAGACAATGGGCATTTGGGGGTCTAATGTTTCACACAACGTACTTGTTTTTCACTCCCGATGCTTCAGTATAACCATGACTCCATACTGCTGGGGCTCCAGATGCATCTCCTGCTGACGGCTGGTCAATCTTGAAGCAGCGGATGTTACTATGTGCAGAAAGAACAGCAGGAATCATTAGGGATAGCTGAGTGAGATCTGCTGCTTTACCTGAGAGAGGACACTGCTAAGCACTCCCCACTTTCCACCACTGCTATGTCCAGTGAATTAAATATGTACAGGCCTCAGGAACCTGCTTCTCAGGTGCCTTACGATGATAATGAGAACAAGGGTGTGGGTGTGGCACAAAGACTGTTTTCATAGTGACTGCAGAGCATCAGTTAGACTCTGCCAGACTGTACACTACACGTCCATGTGAGTAAACAACACAACTTAAGACAGCAAGGGGATGGCTCAGGTGGGAAAGTGCAAGCCCAGAAATTAAGTTTAACCCCTAGAGTCTTCATAAAAAGTTACAATGCCAGCACTGACAAGGTAGAGACAGGACCCCTGGTCAGCCAGCCTAGCCTAAAGGTGAGCCCCATACCCCGGTGAGAGACCCTGTCTCAATAAAAAAAAAAAAAAGTAGATGACTCCTGAGGAACCAGGGTGACCTATGGCTTCTATGAGCACCTGCACACACACAGATGTGAATAGAGACATACATAAAACTAAACTTAAAAGCAAACAGAAATCAAGTATCATGTTAAGTTATAATTCTTACACTATGAACTGGGTACTCAAACTTGAAATGAGCAAATTCACACGTGTGTGATAGAGAAGTCTTCTGCATTCACTACAAACCCAATTCGGTCCATGTCTTGTATTTAAATAGCCAACACACACCAATGAGGATTCGCCACTCCCTATGTCTTTCAGTGTCTTCACTAGGAGTACAAACCATACAACAGACATGTAAAATTACATGAATAAATTGCTAGTTCACTCCATGTTCTAAGATGTGAGATTTGGGTTCTCTCTCAGCTAATGACTACTGATGGTGCCCTTCCACAGACACTGATAATCTTTGCAGATCAAAGAATTTTCACAGAAATAATTCAGTTTTCCAATAGTTATACAAAAAATACCAATGTTTCTGCCTCATTCAAAAATCTTTTGTACTGAAGCAATTGCCTGTCTAGCTAACTAGGTCACTAAGTAGCCTCCTAAGAAGATGGCTGTGTGGACTGTCTACCACATTGACATCTGGAAAGGGACTGAGCCCTGGAGAGTTCCCGTATGGATTCACTCCAGTTCCTAGACAAGCACAACCCTAATCACAGTAACACGAGGAAACTCTCCAGAGTTACTAAGAAGACTCTGGGGGTACTAAGCAGAAGGTAACATTTTCAGTATTATGATTCATCCTCAGTAATTATTTTTTAAGTCTGAGTGCACAACGCCTTCACCACAGAAGGTCAGTCACTCTAGTAACATATGCTCGCTGTAGAGACTTTACCAGATTTCATTTATGCAAATATAACTGTGGGATCCCTTATCTATCATCTAACTACCTAGCTATATATCTATCATTCATCTATCTATCTATCTATCTATCTATCTATCTATCTATCTATCTATCTATCTGCATTTATATCATCTATAGTGGTTTATCATATTTTTCTATGTTCAACATATTTGTCTATATTCTGACACAAATTGTTTTCAAGTTACTTTATATTCATTCCAAATATAACTGGAAATATCCTGATGATTATCTCTGTGCTTAAAATAAACATTAACTGCTTTTTGAAATGAAAGTGTGAACTGAGGATCTATGAACAGTTGAGACTTCTGGAGGATAGTTTTCTTTGACCGGATGGCAGGCTGACCACATTCCAGGGTATGGCCCCACATCTGGGCTTATCTGCATGGATGAATTATTTAAACCCCAGAGAATTTCAGGGATTGGGATGTATCTGACTACATCTAGAAGGAACCACAGGGAGAAGTTGGAGGTTGAGGGGGAAAAAGGACAGAAAAAAATGAAGGAAAAAGAGTTTTAGTATACCAACCCCTACCCTACATGACTGTTTTCAAAGTCTTGATAGAACGATCGGCCACTTTTAAAGAACTCCATACTAAGCCCTGCATGTCTCACAGAGCCAATCTGAAGTGCTTGAATATCTGCTTTTTCTTAATATACTAATAAGCTTTAACATTTTTAAAATTTCTTTTGTTAAATATTAATGTTGTTGGCTCATTTTCTATTTTTGAATGAAAACATATTTTTTGAAAAAAAAAAAGATATATTTGTAAGTCTGTTTCTGTGCACATGCATTATCTAGCGTGTGTGCAGGTGTCTGCTGAGGCTATACGAGGTCATCGGGTCTCCTGCTCCTTTGCAGAAACAGCATATACTCCTAACTACCCCGCTATCTCTCCAGCCCAAGTGGGAACAGTCTTTACTCACCTACAAGAGTACTATCCACTAATAATGTCAATGCTTTAAATTCATTTTTCAAGTATTTTTTCCCAGTTGTAATTTTTGTTTTAGATTTACTTTTAGTAGTTGTAGGAATTGATAAAAACGCATGTAAAATTTGTGTGTGTTAGTCACATATACTGATTTCACTGAGTTCCTCAACCATTTCTGACATAAAAAATAATTTCTAGCTCATGAATACATTCAAATTATTTTATTGTATATATCAGCTTTTTAATCTACCTGAAATTTATTCGGTATCATTTTTAATCCGTATAAGGAGAATTCTTGATACTTTTTTTTGGTATCTCTTGGAAACAGGTTCTCTCACTCTGCAGCTAAGGGAGTCTATAAACCACCGTGTAACCTCAGCTGCCCTGAACTCATGGGCAATGCTCTTGTCTCAGCCTAAGTACTGGATTACAGGTATGAGGTATCATGCCAGGCATTGATCAAATTCTTTATATGTTGCTATTTCATGGTACTCTTCGCTGTTGAGTATCTGAGGGATGATGCCAGCCACCCCAGCAGCTTGAGGCATGAGGAGACTGCAGACTGTGGAATGAGTGATTGAGGCAGTACCCCATACACAGTGAAGAAACATCAGGTCCCATGGCTTCCTTGGGAGTCTCTGTTTAGGCAGCATTCTTCAGTTATACACCAAGTTAGTTTTCCTATTACATATTTAAAAAGCCAACAAGTAAGCATTAATTAGACCAGATGAATTCTAACCAAAAAGCTGGTCTTTAAGCTTTGATTTTTGTGTTATCCAAAAAGATTAGTAATGGTCCATTCACCAAAATTCTCATCTTTTCAGTTTTTTTGCTAACATATGTCAGATGACTTCCAGAAAAAAAAATCCATCTGCATATAAGACTATAAGGGAGAAACATTGACTATACTGGGCCACCATTCAAGGTGGCGCATGCCTTTAATCCCAGCACTCAGGAGGCAGAGGCAGGCAGATTTCTGAGTTCAAGGCCAGCCTGGTCTACAAAGTGAGTTCCAGGACAGCCAGGGCTATACAGAGAAACCCTGTCTCAACGCCCCCTAGCCCCCCCAAATGCTATTCATAAAAGCAAGATCTGAGAAGTACAAAGGAGAAAGCAGAGACCCCTCACATAACCTTCCTACTTAAAGGAGAATATGGAACACCTTTAATACCTGGAACCTATCCTGTGGATTGTGCTTTAGGCATGTGCAGGCACTCACGTGCAGAATGTATACATACTTAATTTGAAAAAAAGAATAACATGTACAAATCTCTTCATAAGTTTCCTTTGTATAATATCATACTATAAAGACCTTTCTGATTACTTCTATATCTCGACATCAGCATGCTAATGGCTGTAAAGTGTCTGTGAAGCACAATTCATCCGGTTATATTAACTATTTCGGAGTTCTGAGATGACTATTCACACAGTGGCATCTTCTCTAGTGAGGCTACCCTTAAACTTCAACCAGTCACACTACCAACATCCACCATGAACTCCCTCAAGAAGGACGAAGACTCCATAAGATCGAACTGAAACTACTTTGCATTTCCTGTTCTTTAAAAAAGGACTCAGATTTTAGTTTCTAATAACTTCCTTCATATCATGTATCTCTTTCAAAATGTTTCAGTGACATTTGCATTAGGCATCACAATCATGTGACCAGGACTCATTGTGACTTATGTTCCCACCGTGGATGGCACCCTCTGTCTACTTTCTGTCTGTGTATATGGCTACTAAGTCAAAAGAATCTCCCTGTTCAAATGTCTATGAAGTTGTAAACCCCACTGCTTGTGAACACTTGAGGGGCCAGAATGCTTTGCAATACTCACTTGAGCAGCTCCAGGCTTTTGTGGTCCAGGGCAAGGCGTGGGTTTCCAGTCAGGTCTAGCTCCTGCAGCTTAGGTGGCAGGTTTTCTGGTAATGTGATTTCACTCAGCTCATTACAGCTCAGATCTACACACTGATGGAAACAAGAAAAATGATCTGGAGAGGCTGTAGGTTCCACATCCTGTGCTCTGCAGATGAGCACTGGTCAATAAGAAAGGCAGTTGCCATTGCTCTGCCAAAGACATTTAAGGTCTGGGCTACATAAACTGCTTTCACTTTCTTTGACTCCACCATTAATGTTTTCCATTAAAGTTTACTTCTGCATTTAAGATAAAGAATTAACTGAAAAAAATCTTAAGGGTGGGTCCTTTTCCCACGGTTTGTATCTGTGCCCCCTTGGATCTTCTGGGTTATAATGCCCTCATTAAAATGAACCGCAAGGGCCTTCTTAATGCAAAACACAAGACAAGGAAGAAAGACACAGAACTTTAAAAACAAAAACAAACCTGGAAAATAAGAAAACAAATAACCTAATTTAAAAATTGGGGAATAGAACTAACCAGAGTTTTCTTTTTTTTTTTTCAATGAACAATTATTTCATTTTATTAGATATTTTCTTAATTTACATTTCAAATGCTATCCTGAAAGTTCCCTCTACCCTCCCCCCGCCCTGCTCCCATACCCCCCAACTCCCACTGCTTGGCCTTCGCATTCCCCTGTATTGGGGCATATAAAGTTTGCAATACCAAGGGGCCTCTCTTCCCAATGATGGCCGACTAGGCCATCTTCTGCTACATACACAACTAGAGACATGAGCTCTGGGGATTCTGGTTAGTTCATAGTGGAACATGTGTTCTTATTACCAGTTGGAACAACTTCTGGATATATGCCCAGGAGAGTTATTGCAGGATCCTCCGTTAGTACTATGTCCAATTTTCTGAGGAACTTCCAGACTGATTTCCAGAGTGGTTGTTCAAGCTTGCAGTCCCACCAACAATGGAGGAGGGTTCCTCTTTCTCCACATCCACGCCAGCATCTGCTGTCACCTGAATTTTTGATCTTAGCCATTTTGACTGGTGTGAGGTGGAATCTCTCTTTTTTTTTTTTAATTATTTTGATTTGCATTTCCCTGATGATTAAGGATGATGAACATTTTTTTCAGGTGTTTCTCAGCCATTCGGTATTCCTCAGTTGAGAATTCTTTGTTTAGCTCTGTACCCCATTTTTTAATGGGGTTATTCATTTTTATGGAGTTCAGCTTCTTGAGCTCTTTGTATTTATTGGATATTAGACCCCTATCAGATTTAGGATTAGTAAAAATCCTTTCCCAATCTGTTGGTGGCCTTTTTGTCTTCTTGACAGTGTCTTTTGCCTTACAGAAGCTTTGCAATTTTATAAGGTCCTGTTTGTCAATTCTTGATGTTACAGCACAAGCCATTGCTCTTCTGTTTAGGAATTTTTGCCCTGTGCCCATATCTTTGAGGCTTTTCCTCACTTTCTCCTCTACAAATTTCAGTGTCTCTGCTTTTATGTGGAGTTCTTTGATCCACGTAGACTTGAGCTTTGTACAAGGAGATAAGAATGGATCAATTCGCATTCTTCTACATGATAACCGCCAGTTGTGCCAGCACCATTTGTTGAAAATGCTGTCTTTTTTCCACTGGATGGTTTTAACTCCCTTGTCAAAGATCAAGTGACCATAGGTGTGTGGATTCATTTCTGGGTCTTCAATTCTATTCCATTGATCTACATCTCTGTCACTGTACCAGTACCATGCAGTTTTTTTTTTTTATCACAATTGCTCTGTAGTACAGCTTGAGGTCAGGCAAGGTGATTCCACCAGAGGTTCTTTTATTGTTGAGAATAGTTCTTGCTATACTAGGTTTTTTATTATTCCAGATGAATTTGAAAATTGTCCTTTCTAACTCAGTGATGAATTGAGTTGGAATTTTGATGGGGATTGTATTGAATCTGTAGATTGCTTTCAGCAGGATAGCCATTTTTAATATATTAATCCTGCCAATCCATGAGCATGGGAGATCTTTCCATCTTCTGAGATCTTCTTCAATTTCTTTCTTCAGAGACTTGAAGTTTTTGTCATACAGATCTTTCACTTCTTTAGAGTCACACGAAGGTATTTTATAGTATTTGTGACTATTGTGAAGGGTGTTGTTTCCCTAATTTCTTTCTCAGCCCTCTTATCCTTTGTGTAGAGAAAGGCCATCGATTTGTTTGAGTTAATTCTATATCCAGCTACTGCACTGAAGCTGTTTATCAGGTTTAGGAGTTCTCTGGTGGAATTTTTGGGGTCATTTATATATACTATCATATCATCTGCAAACAGTGATATTTTGACTTCTTCCTTTCCAATTTGTATCCCCTTGATCTCCTTTTGTTGTCAAATTGCTCTGGCTAGGACTTCAAGTACTATATTGAATAGGTAGGGAGAAAGTGGGCAGCCTTGTTTAGTCCCTGATTTTAGTGAGATTGCTTCAAGTTTCTCTCCATTTAGTTTGATGTTGGCAGGTGGTTTGCTGTATATTGCTTTTATTATGTTTAGGTATCGACCTTGAATTCCTGATCTTTGTAAGTCCTTTATCATGAAAGGGTGTTGGATTTTGTCAAATACTTTCTCAGCATCTAACAAGATGATCATGTGGATTTAGTCTTTGAGTTTGTTTATATAGTGTATTACGTTGATGGATTTCCGTATATTAAACCATCCCTGCATTCCTCGGATGACTCCTACTTGGTCATGATGGATGATCATTTTGATGTGTTCTTGGATATGGTTTGCGAGGATTTTGTTGAGTATTTTTGCATCGATATTCATATAGGATATTGGTCTAAAGTTCTCTTTCTTTGATGGATCTTTGTGTGGTTTAGGTATCAGAGTAACTGTGGCTTCATAGAATGAATTGGGTAGAGTACCTTCTGTTTCTATTTTGTGAAATAGTTTGAGGAGAATTTGAATTAGGTCTTCTTTGAAGGTCTGATAGAACTCTATACTAAACCCATCTGGTCCTGGGCTTTTTTTTTTTTTTTTTTGCTTGGGAGACTATTGATGACTGCTTCTAGTTCTTTAGGGGAAATGGGACTGTTTAGATTGTTATTCTGATCCTGGTTTAACTTTGGTACCTGGTATATATCTAGGAAGTTGTCCATTTCATCCAGATTTTCTAGTTTTGTTGAGTATAGCCTTTTGTAGTAGGATCTGATGATGTTTTGGATTTCCTCAGGTTCTGTTATATCTCCTTTTTCATTTCTGATTTTGTTAATTAGGATACTGTCCCTGTGTAAGTCTGGCTAAGGGTTTATCTATCTTGTTGATTTTCTCAAAGAACCAGCTCCTGGTTTGGTTGATTCTTTGAATAGTTCTTTTTGTTTCCACTTGGTTGATTTAGGCCCCAAGTTTGTATTTCCTGCTGTCTACTCCCCTTGGGTAAATTTGCTTCCTTTAGTTCTAGAGTTTCTAGGTGTGCTGTCAGGCTGCTAATGTATGCTCTCTCTCTCTCTCTCTCTCTCTCTCTCTCTCTCTCTCTCTCTCTCTCTCTCTTTTTCCTTTTGGAGGCTCTCAGTCCTCTTAGGACTGCCTTCATTTTGTCTCATAAGTTTGGGTATGTTGTGGCTTCATTTTCATTAAACTCTAGAAAGTCTTTAATTTCTTTCTTTATTTCATCCTTGACCAAGAAATCATTGAATAGAGTGTTGTTCAGTTTCCATGTGAATGTTGGCTTTCTATTATTTATGTTGTTATTGAAGATCAGTCCATGATGGTCAGATTGGATGCATGGGATAATTTCAATATTTTCGTATGTGTGGGGGCCTGTTTTGTGACCAATTATATGGTTAGTTTTGGAAGAGGTACCATGTGTCGCTGAGAAGAAGGTATATCCTTTTGTTTTAGGATAAACTGTTCTGTAGATATCTATTAAATCCATTTGTTTCATGACTTCTGTTAGTGTCCATGTGTCTCTGTTTAGTTTGTGGTTTCAGGATCTGTCCATTGGTGAGAGTGGGGTGTTGAAGTCTCCCACTATTATTGTGTGAGGTGCAATGTGTGCTTTGAGCTTTACCAGTTTCTTTAATGAATGTGGCTGCTCTTGTATTTGGAGCATAGATATTCAGAATTGAGTGTTCATCTTGGTTGATTTTACCTTTGATGAGAATAAAGTGCCCCTTCTTGTCTTTTTTGATAACTTTGGGTTGAAAGTCAATTTTATTCCATATTAGAATGGCTACTCCAGCTTGTTTCTTTGGACCATTTGCTTAGAAAATTGTTTTCCAGCCTTTCACCCTAAGATAGTGTCTGTCTTTTTCCCTGAGGTGGGTTTCCTGTAAGCAGCAAAATATTGGGTCCTGTTTGTGTAGCCAGTCTATTAGTCTATGTCTTTTTATTGGGGAATTGAGTCCATTGATGTTAAGAGAAATTAAAGAAAAGGAATTGTTGCTTCCTGTTATGTTTGTTGTTAAAGTTGGGATTCCATTCTTCGGGCTGTCTTCTTTTAGGATTGTTGAAGGATTACTTTTTTGCTTTTTCTAGGGTGTAGTTTCCCTCCTTGTGTTGGTGTTTTCCCCGTTATTATCCTTTGAAGGGCTGGATACATGGAAAGATATTGTGTGAATTTGGTTTTGTCATGGAATACTTTGATTTCTCCATCTATGGTAATTGAGAGTTTAGCTGGGTATAGTAGCCTGGGCTGGCATTTGTGTTCTCTTAGGGTCTGTATAACATCTCTCCAGGATCTTCTGGGTTTCATAGTCTCTGGTGAGAAGTCTGGTGCAATTCTAATAGGCCTGCCTTTAAATGCTACTTGACCTTTTTCCCTTACTGCTTTTAATATTCTGTCTTTATTTCGTGCATTTGTTGTTCTGATTATTATGTGTCTGGAGGAATTTCTTTTCTGGTCCAGTCTATTTGGAATTCTGTAGGCTTCTTGTATGTTCATGGGCATCTCTTTCTATAGGTTTGGGAAGTTTTTCTCCTATTATTTTGTTGAAGATATTTGCTGGCCCTTTAAGTTGAAAATCTTCATTTTCATCTACTCCTATTATCCGTAGGTTTGGTCTACTCATTGTGTCCTGGATTTCCTGGATCTAACCAGAGTTTTCAAAAAATGCAACACAAAGCTGAGACAGATGTAAAAAAGTGTTGGGTTCTTTAGCTATCAGCTACTAGGACATCTTACACCAGTCAAAATGGCCAAGATCTACAAAATAAATGACAGCATGAAGCAAAGATATGGGCAAAAAGACTCCTTCCTCATGCATGGTGGGAGTGCAGACTTGTACAGCTACTATGGAACCAGTAGGCAGTTCATCAGGAAGCTGGGAATAGATCTACCTTAAGATCCAACTGTACTGGACAGGAAAATAATTCGGCTGTTAAGGGAAAGGAAATTATAGAATTTTAGGTAAATGAATGTCACTAGGAAAAAGTCATCTTGAGGGCAGTAACCCAGAACCAAAAGGGCAAGTGCTATATGCTTCCTCTTACATGTGGATGCTAGCTTTAAGTTTTAGATTTGTTTCAGTCCGAATAACCACAGAGGTTATGTACCTAGTAAGAGATCAGTGTGGGGAGGGGATCTTCCATATCACGGGAAAAAGAGTACAGTGTTATTAAAAGATCAAGGGGAGATTAGGAGGGTTAGATGGGAGAAGGACTGGAAAGAAGGGCAAAGGAGGGAATGTGGTATGGGACACCTAACACCAAAGGCCATGTAGAAACCATTTGGAAGCTTACTATTTGTAGAAGCCTTCTAAAAGGTAGACAAACATGAAAGGAGTCTAAATGGAGCTACCACATAATATGCACCAATACTCCAACCAGACATCTTATGCCACCAAGTAAAACTTCGGTGCCAGGAATTGGCTACATCCTTTCCAGTGTCCAATGGAGCCATCAAACATCATAGTCTATTTAATACAATTTGATGGAAAGTCTCTGTTTTTGAAGAAAACACTTATGTTATCAAACACAGAAAGTCTGAGCTGGTGCCCAGCTATAAGCTTCAGTCCTTGAGATTAGTGTTCATGGTACAGGGTGGTACTCTGAATGCTACTGGAGGAGAAAGCTAATCATCACTATCACCCAGCTACAAATCCTGATCTACAAATCATCCTGCCTGCATGCATACTGGTGTAAGAGTAGCAGATGGTGGTGACCATCCACTTTTTGATTGGATGCAATTAAGGCCCTCTCCATGAGATGGAACACATACCTAACATTGCCAAAGTTGGCAAGAACCTGAAACTAGACAGGTGACCAGCCTAGGGAAAAGCCTACAACTATTATTCTGCTCAAGGAACATAGAAATACATGACTCTTTATGATATACTGCGATATCCACAGATCAGTGTTTCACTCAACCCACATTAGGAAAGATTCTTGTAGCAGATAGGAATTAACCACAGAGACCCACAACTGGACAATGTACGGAGGGAGAGGCCTTGGAGCACTCAGTCCTTAGGGGATGTCTGTATTAAATCCCTCACCCCAGGGCTCAGGGAGCTATCCAGATCAGCAGGCAGAGAGATTGTAAGAGCCAGAATGGATGGATAATCCCTAGGAAATTTTTCAGACACATAGGACTAATACACATAAGAACTCACAGAGATTGTGGTATCGGGCACAGACCCATATAAGCTCAAGTCAGAAGGGATCTCGGTATTGAAAGGGGGTTGTAGACATCAGGTCCCACTGTTAGCCAACAAGCTGGTCACAAAGGAAAAGTCAATTTTCTCTAATGGAGTGTCACTGGTTAATTAACCACACTCCAAGGCCAGCCATGTGCCCAGAGGTGAATGAACAAACTTACTGGTAGTTCTGTGGGCTTTTGCTTCATTTTGCATTGTTGTGGCACTTTTTTGTCTAATTGGTCTTTTGCCTGTTTGCTTTGTTTTTTGTTTTTTGTGTGTGTGTTTTTTTTTTTATTTTTGTCTTTTTGTTTCCTGTTATTTCTATTTTTGAAAGTAAATGAGAAAGAAAAAACAAAGTTGGCTGGGTAGGAAGGTGGGGAGGATCCAGAAGGATTTGGGGAGGGTATAATCAAAACATACTATATAAAACCATAATTAAAAGTTTATCCGTTGAACTTCTACCAGACATGTAGGGAAAGAGTCATGATGCAAGAACACAGAAGATGAAAAGAGCCTTGGGCTGCTGTATCATCAGGCTGGGAGTGATATCAGCCAGTCAGTGGGGGGAAGAACTGACCAGGTCAGAGAACCAGGTAGGCAGGCAAACCTTCTCTGTCATCCAGTTGTACCCCTTGACGACTATGTGACTACCAAGACCGTGAGTTCTGAAATCACCATAGGGAATGTTTATCAGTCTACATTAGAATCAATGGCTAGATTATAGAGATTTTACTATAAATAAATAAATAAATAAATAAATAAATAAATAAATAAATAAATACTGGAGAAAAAAGATGCCTAAGAAGAGAAAGATAACTGACCAGAAATAAGCCTACCAATTGACTGAACCCATCTGAGCCCACGTTTCACTGTAAGAACAGAAGCCAAAGTACAGTACTGCCTTTACTTGGATTCAAGTAACTAGTATTTAAACTAGTAGCCTAACTAGTATTTAAACTCGGTCTGTAGGTAGCCTTCCTTTTCCATTGACATGTACTAACTTCACCCATTTTTCTCGAGTAGATTTTGGATTTAGTTACAAGAATTTAAACTGATAAAAATTACAAACAGGGTACATATTTGTTTTCTAAAACATTAAATTTCTCTACATACTGGATTTTCTGAAATAAGAAATAGCAAAATTTGAATTGAAGAAAATGCATTTGGTAATATCAGATCAGTGTCTTTGTGTTTATACTTTTTTTTACTGGCTATAGATAGTCTGTTACAATGTTACAGGGCACCTGGCACATGCTTAGACAGACTTTGGTTGAGTCTTCTACAGTTTTCGTGAGGAGAACCAATATTTTCACAGTAAAGAATAATTGGTATTTTAAAAAAATGACAAACATAAAGTGAACATGAGATTCTTGACTGAAAAAGATCTGAAACTCTGAAGTAACCCAAGCTGTCTTTCACATTCCTCAGGGCAGGAACTCACTGCATTCACCCACAGGCAATGAGAACAAGAAGGAGGCTATCTTCCAGTCACCCCTGAGGACCACCCCCAGTGTTCCTTTGTACAGGTGTGGCTGTCTGTAAGCAGGTGCTGAATATGTATGTACAAGGAGCTAGCATGGGCTCTGTTTTATCTACTCTGTAAGATGAGGTGCAGCCTTGTGGGAAAGGGCATAGTCTTGAATTCAGAAGAATCTGGGGGAACTAGAGTTTAAAAAGAGATGGAAACATAACCAGCCAGAATGCCCCAATTTTATAAGAGTGAGAATATGGGAGCTCAAGCTTCCTGCTGCTCTGTTCCTGGGGAGACCAAAATAAAGTGGCTTTAATGGCCATGTTGTGCTTTCTGTTTCTTTCCCAAGCCCTTTGAAGGTGCTCTGCCCCAAATCCCCTGGCTGTCAGAACAACATTTCTTAAATGATTGTTCTTGAATCCCTTTCCAGGACTCAGATGCTGGTCCCAGGTCCCGTCTGCTGGATGCACATCATAGAAGCCACCCCGACTTCAAATCTATGAGTCTAGCCGCTCGACCCACTGCATCTTGACCTATCTGCTTTCCATTATCTTTCTCCTGTCCATTTTAACTCAGCCTTCTCCCCAGATTTTGGAGGTCTTTCCAAGGAAAGACCTCTTTACTGTACATAAGTGACAAGAACAGCAGACAGGGTTGCCTGGCACAGCTAAGCCAGGCTGAACTACACTGCTGACTGAGCTTCTACTTGCCTTCCTTTCTGAGAGCTGTTCTATATTCAGAGAGAAGTCTATTTATTTTCAGCTTCTTATAACCACTGATTAAAAATAACTTATAGTCCATTACTCAAGGATGAGCTTACACAGCATGTCCACGGAGTGCACAACACATACTCAAGAATGTTTTCTGAACAGAACGCAGGAAGCTATATTCAAGAGTCAAGAAGACACATGGGAACCCGACAAACAGGATCTGCTGATGTGATGCTGAAACCCCACAGTTCAAGTTGTATTGGCTAAGTTGCAATTGCTGAAAACCTATTTCACTTGCTTAAAATAAAATTCCACAAAACATTACAGTAATTTACCTTTTAAAATTATTCAACAGAAAATTTGTGTTTTGAAGCAAAACTGCTATATTACCAACACGGCCTTTATGCAGTTCAGTGGCCCAATGAAGGAGGCCCAAGTGGCAGCATCACAGCCAACTCGGTTTCTGGGACACGTCAGGCACCAGTGGACTAGGCATGGACCCAGGCCCAGGTCCAGTCAGGCTAAGCCTTACTTATGCTGTGATGTTGAACATGTTTTTCCTTCACTAACTGACTGTAAACTAGTTGGCCTCATAGTGAGTTAGAGACCAGCTTGAATACATGAGACCATGTCTTAAAAAACAAACAAACAGGAAAAAAAAGAACCACCCACAAAAACTAATGCTATCTAAGAAGTTGCCTTTGAAGTCTGGAAGTTAAGGTCACATGAAGAAAAATAGCTAAGTGAGCCATGATCTTACCCTTTCAAATTGTTAGGTTTTATAATTATATACTGCAATGATTATAACACCTTTATGAAACATATCACAACTACCACTGTGCTTTATTTTTAAAGAATGATATAAATAAAATTTAGATTATGAAGCTCAATAATAAAACTAATATTTTTGTACTAGAAGTAGATTTTATAGTGCATGAGCTGTCTCTGTGGGTAAAAACACTTTCCTTGCAAGCTCAATGACCTGGGTTTTGTCTCTTGATCCCATGTAAAGGTGGAAGAAGAAAACCAACTCCATACAAGTTGTCCTCTGGTCTCTAGCATCTCATGGTATGACTTTTTGTTATTATTGTGCATACACGATAGGTATATACATATATATCATCTTTCTCTCTTCATATATATGTATCTATATATGGTATATTGATACATTTCAACTTTCCAAAAGAAAATTCCTGGTTCAAATAATTAATAAACCTATGAAAATCTTCACAGCAAAATAAGCGCTATTGCCCATTTTAAAATTTGTTGTTATTGCATATGATATATATATATATANTATATATATATATATATATATATATATATATATATATATATATATGGTATACACATATATGGTACATATGATATATAAATATATATCATATGAATATATATGATATATGAAATACCCATTTAGACTTATAAAACAAAACTATTCTTTTCAACAGCAATTTGGGTTCTTAAAAAACCCTTGCTCTATACTCAAACACCAGCCACCTGCCTCCTGAAGTCAGTAATTACTGGATCTATTCACACTGGAGGAGCTAGAAATGGGAACTGCTACAGAGAAAGGAAATGGATGAAAACAAAGCAAAGGAAAAAGAATTTAAAAGCAGCATCAGTAAGAAGCAAAGGGAGTTTCAGGGCTGTGATTCCACAGCCAAGAGCACTGGAAGAGCTCAGCATGGACATGCAGCTCTTGAAACCTGCAATTCAAAGGGGACCCATGCCCTCTCCTGGCTTTCACAGGCACCAGGTACACAGGCAATGCATTTTATTCTTAAGAAGCACCTACATATATAGACAAACACTCATACACACAAAATGAAAATAAATAAAACCTTAGAAGGGAGGTGCAAAGTGTGTTAGAGAGACAACAGCAGAAAACGAAGGGCCTCAACAGAAACAGAAAGCACTGACTTTTGAATTCAGAATTGCAAAGCACATGAAACTCAAGAAGAATGAAGACCAAAGGGTGGACACTTCACCCCTTCTTAGAATTAGGAGTTACAGAGATCAAGTGTGGAGCTGAGACAAAAGGATGGACCAACCAGTGACTGCTACAATTGGGGATCCATCCCCATAATCAGCCACCAAACGCAGACACTATTGTATACGCCAGCAAGATATTGCTGAAAGGGCCCTGATATTAGCTGTCTCATGTGAGGCTATACCAGTGCCTGGCAAACACAGAAGTGGATGCTCATAGTCAGCTATTAGATGGAACACAGGGTTCCCAACGAAGGAGCTAGAGAAAGTACCCAAGGAGCTGAAGGGGTCTCCAACCCTATAGGTGGAACAACAATATGAACTAACTAGTACCCCCCAGAGCTCGTGTCTCTAGCTGCGTATGTAACAGAAGATGGCCTAGTTGGCCATCCTTGGGAAGAGAGGCCCCCTTGGTCATGCAAACTTTATAATGCCCCAGTACAGGGGAACGCCAGGGCCAAGATGTGGGAGTGGGTGGGTAGGGGAGCAGGGCAGGGGATGGGGGAGGGTTTAGGGGACTTTCGGGATAGCATTTGAAATGTAAATGAAGAAAATAATAAAAATTGGAAAAAATTAAAATTAAAAACAACAACAACAACAAAAAGAAATCTACGGAAAAAGCTAGGATAGGATTAGTTTTTCAACCAGAAAGACTATATTTTGTAACATATGGTTAAAATCTGAGACTTAAATGTCTACTCCTATTTCCTCCTGTCACCCTCTCAGTGCTAAGTCATGATGGTCAGTGTTCATTGTCACCTGGACAGAGTCTAGAATTTCAGTACGCTGGGTCTCCAGGCAAACCTGTGGGGGTTATCTTGATTAAAGTAACTGATAGGAAAAGAACCATCTGACTTGTGGGTAAGCTGCCCCCTTGGCAGGGGATCCTGAATTGCACACAACAGAGTGTGCTCAGCACAAGCATCCGCCATCCCTCCCTCTGTTGCGCCCAGCTCTGCTGCCTTGGCTTCCTCCCATGGCAGAGTGTGTGTGAGCTGTGAGGGCTTCCTCCCATGGCAGAGTGTGTGTGAGCTGTGAGCTAAGGTCAGTCCTTTCTCCTGTGAGCTACTTTTGTCAGGGATTTACCACAGTAGTTAAGAAACTAAGATGTAAGAACTGAAACCTAGGACTTCATGTGGTTTAGTTGTTTGTATTTAAAATAGGATATTTAAAAAGCAAGCAAACAAGCAAAAAAAAAAAAGTCCACAGCAAAAGAGGAAATTCTCTACACTTAAGACTTTTGTGATATTGAGTCAGGCACAGACACTAAGCAGAACAAGGTTACTGTGAAGTCTCATGATGGCACATCCTGCTGTGTGAAAGCCACCACAGCACAGCCCCCACCGTGTGTGGGAAGGAAGCTCTTTGCTGATTTGAAGCCTGAGGTCCATGATCACCCACAAACCTTGACTTCTGGAAGCTGCATAACTTCAGGAAAGACTTCGATACAATTGGAGTGAGCAATCACGGTGTGCATGCGTCTGCAGTTCATGATGGTTGTTGGGATGGCTTTCAGCTTATTCCCACTTATATCAATTTCTTCAAGTTCCTCCAGTTTTGCCATTTTACTAAAAGAAATGGACGGGAAAATTATCAGTTAACTATAAGACAATTTAAATGTAGAGACATAGTGAGAAAATAGAGGAACTTAAGACTATAAGATTCACTTATAATAGTCACTTTTATAAACACTTTTCACTGTTGCTTTTGAATAGTAAAATGTTTTGCCATTTCCTTTCTTCTCACATAACAAACACCTAAGTTCAACTTTTAAACTAACAACATGAAGGAAAACGGAGGTTCTTTTCCTCTGAAATTTTCTTTTACTACTACATAACATAGTCTGAATTCCAGTGGAAATGCTAGTTAAATGAGTCCAAAGCCATGCTAATCACTGTACGTGCTTTGAGCTTAGGATAAGGGCAGGGCTTCTTTGTGTTGGAGATGAATACTCGAGAAGCTGCAGAGTAAGCTTTTGGCCTCAGAGCCAGCACCCAAACCTGTGTGGGACCATGGGTGATTATGAGACAGAGGTGAGGAGCAAGCCACACAGTTCATCTCCTCTTCTTCATTCCTTATTCAAGAAACTACGTCCATGTCTTATTTATCATCTATGTAGATGGGTCGCCTCAACCTTACTCCAGTTTACTTACTTACATGTTTCAATGTAACTTAGCGTTTTACTTAAGAATAACTTTTTTCAGCCATCTGTAATGTTAATAATGCAAGTGAGCAACTAGGGCACGACTCCGGAAGCAAGAGTTTCACACGGTCTGTCAGTCTGGAGGACAGAACAAGTCCACCTCACAGCGCTCGCTCACTCCTTAGATCCATTCCCACCCTGGTGATAAGCAACCAGGGACTGTGACAACTGTCATGAGTTTAATCCCTGCTATGTTATCTACTCATGGTTCCACTTGTTCCAAAACATTAAAAAAAAAAATGCATCAAGAAACACTACTGCTGCGTCACCTCCTCTCAAATGCTAAAGATTATCTCTTTCTTGTCTTGATATATACATATGTCTCAGGTATAACAATAGTTTCTTATGAAATCATGTCTTTTAATATCATAAAACACATCTACCAGGCTCTGTGGTTATAGAACAAGTAACAATATAGAGTATGAGGTAGTTAATTTATGACAGCTGGAATTCTTATATGTTTTACTATGTTGTTTCTCACATTTTAGAAGAAATATGAAGAAAGCAATGGGTCATGAGGCATGAAAAATGAAGGAAGGTATGAAAACTAGCCCAAGGAAGGAACAGTTTTCATTTCTCAGCCCAGACAGAAGGTGGCTGAGCACTGGCTGCATTTCTGAAGCATGCTCCCAACCAGATGGCTAGTGGTCTATTTTGAAGGAGATAGAAAGTCTTTCAGGAGTACAGTTTCTAGGGAAATACTACATATCATAACCCTATAGGAGAGAAATCATAGCAAGATTAATATGTTTCCAAGTACATAAAAACCTTTTGTAGCCTTCATGTTGGTGACTGACACCTGCAGTGGGTAACTGGGGCACAGCCTCAGAGCCAATGATGGCTTTTCACACATAGATACTGTCTACAATCAGACAAGAGAAGCCCTGTGCTCACTCCCAAAGCATTATCTTTGCATTCCACAATAAAATACAAATGTATGGGGGTGGGGGGGAGAAGTGGGGAGAGGGGAATGAACCACTATTAGCAAAACTAAAGTCAACACATCCCCTCCTTCTTCAACAGACTGGGAAGTAGCCCGGGGCAGCAGAAGAGATGTTTGTTGATTTGATGCCTTTGCTGAGCTGCACTGACCTGCAGAAGACCAGGTCAGAGTTTGCTTCCAAGTCCTACCTTGTAAGATAAATGTCAGTGAAATGGACAAACTCAGTGTCTGGGGTTATGCAGAGTCAGACAGGATACCATCGCTCTACCAAACAGAAAGATTAAAAACTTGAACCTTCTCAGAGAAAACCATTACAATGTCAAGCAGTTTCTGTGTTGAATTTACCATTATATTTTTGTCTTTTTTTTTCCTTCCTCCCTTCCTCCTTTCTGTGGTGTTGAGGAGGGAATCTTGAGCCTTCTGCATACTAGACAAGCTTTCTATCCTTGTGCTACACCAAATTTTCTTGTGTGTTTGTGTGTGTGTTTGTTACATGTATGTGATAGTGAGTAGATCTTTCTCTACTCCTCTCCACTGCAACTTTGAAGACAGTCATTTGGTTAGTGGCCTACTATGAAGGAAACAAAAATTCCTGAAGACTTCTTGCTTGAACATAGAACTCAATGTTTGGCTAGGTGTGACAACCAGTAGGCGGGACCTGCTAGCTTCCCTGTAGTCTTCCCAGGGCTGGGGCCACAGTCATAAGTCGGCCTGCCTGCTTTCATGTCAACACTGAGGAGTCAAACTGGAGTCCTCATGCTTGTGCTGTGAGCACTTTATGTAGCAGAGTACCCCCTTAGACCAAGTGTGAATAATAAAAAAAGGGTTTCTGCTTTATAGGCCAACTTTTTACCATAAAATTTAAAAAAAGAACAAATAGTTTAACTGTAGATAGTATTTACTAAGTGTTCAAAAAATACCATAAATAAATTTAAAACTACAAATGTATTGTTTTGCTAAATACTATATCAAAATAATCTCAAAAATTGCTACTACTAAGTTTTTACAACAGTTTGTATTAGGTAGTAAATATGAACAAAATCCTATTAAATATATTTTGAATTTTTCATTGCTTGTTTATGTGTATGTGTCTGTATGTGTGCACATGCATGTAGGTAGTTGGGGAGTCCAAAAGAGGGTGTCCACTCTCCTAGAATTGAACTTATAGGTGGTTGAGCCAGATTTGGGGTAAAGAGAACAAAACTTGGGTCTTCTGAAAGAGAAGCAAGCACCCCTAACCACCAAATCATCTCTGTCTCTGTCTCTGTCTCTGTCTCTCTCTCTCTCTCTGTGTATAAATATGTGTAAGAACAAAAGTCTATTTAAAAACTAAAAACTGCTGAGCAGTGGTGATGCTCACATTTAATCCTAGCACTGGTTAGGCAGAGGCAAATGGATATTTGTGAATTTGAGGCCACCCTGGTCCACTGGGCTAGTTCTAGGATACCCAAGGCTATACAAAGAAACTTTGTCTCCAAAAACCAAAAATATAATAAAAATGTAAACTTCAATAAAAAAAAAACTTTACTCTATCACTCTAGAGAAATGTATTCTTAGAAATACTGATACTGTTGTCCAGCAGGAACTATTCTTGGTAAGATTTGACTGCCAGCTCTTTGTTCAAAGGTAATTTAATAATTTATGTTTATGGGTATATACATTCTGGTTGCATATGCATGTGCATACTACATGCATGGCGTCTCTAGAGGTCAAAGAGGGTGCTGGATCCTCTGGGATTGGAGGTACAAGCAGTCATCTGGGTGCTGGAAACCCGAACCCAGGTCCTTCTCAAAAGCAACAGGTCTCATCTCTCCAATCATTCTACATTCCAACTCTTAAACACAATGTCAGTAGTTTTTGTTTTCAAATAAAACTCAGTAGCTAAAGAGAAGTAACAGAAAAAAAGAAAACTACTAAAAACACATTGGAAAATCTTAAGAACATTCTAGTGGTTTGGTTTTTGGACATACTCATATTAGAAAAATCAATGCAGTTGTTGTAAGGGAATACTTTTTGGTTTTAGCTTACATAACAGATAACTGTAAATGAAGAGTAAGAGCAAACATACTTTATTCCCCATGGGTCAAAGTTTCTTCTGTGACTTCTCCCCCTTCTGTGGATATGTATGTAAGAACAGCAGTTTACAAGCCCCTGTTACCTTGCCGGGAAGCTCTGAAGCCGGTTATAGGCCATGTGTAGGATCTTCAGACGGGGGTGCCCCGTTAACAAGGGTACACACTTATCCGTGAGGCAGTTGTTTGTCAGGTACAACTCCTGTAATATACTGCTGGTCTCCTCGGAAAGTGTGGCTGGAGGCAGGGTTTCCAGTTTGTTTGCAGATGCATTCAGGAATCTCAGGCTGCAGAGACACAATGCAGGAAAGTCCATTAACAAGATAGAGCCCTAGTTCAGCTCCCTCAGTAAATCCAGAAGCTCATGAGCAGGCAAAGGTAGGAACTGGGTTTAGAAACACAAACAAAGACAGGTCCTGGCTTCAGGGAGTTTAATTCAGCTGGTGTATCAATCCCCAGTCTACATAACACAACATGCTAGGTTGAACATATTAGCTATCTGGAATTAAACACAAAGTCAAATCACGTTTTACAAAAATGCAAAAAATCACAGGAAATGCTTCTTTTTATAGCTGGTAGAGAATGGAAGAGGTAATGCTAATAATCTGACTTAAGGAAGAAACCAGTAATCACTTATTTTTAAAATAAAGAATTTCTTATACTAAAAACAACTCAGATCACAATACAATTAAACCTTGAGGTCATGTGTTCCTTTTCCAGGAGGTTGTACAACATTTTACTGTCAAATAGTCACAGCTATTCGAGGCAATCTATCTACCTTGTAGCAAATTAATAGACTACTGGTAGCAACAGGAATGATGAATTACAACTTCTGAATCAAGGGCTGGCTCTCATAAAAACAGTGGTGAGAGCAGCCAGACAGAGCTGGACACAGCTGGATACACCTCACAGTTTCATCGCTATAGAGTCCCAGTCAGACAATACTACGTGGTAAGAGAAGTTAGGGTGGCTACCGCCCACAGGTAGGAGGGAGTCAATACAAGGAAAGATTGTCTGATATTTCTGTCTCCTTAGACTGAGTGCTAGTCATACAAGTGTGTTTACTCCGAGAAAGTCATCAGGTCCTACACTTTGGATTTTCCTATGTACTTTCCCATACTTACAGTATACCTCAAGAAGATTTACACTCAAACAAGCAGCAAAGACAATGTATGCTGCTATGGTTACCAGAGGATGGTGTGAACAATGGGTAAATACAAACAACAGGTGTATGCCGAAGATAACCCAACTCACTTCCTTCCGCTTACTGTGAAGCACAAGTTAGAGAACAATGCAGAGCTGAGGACAGGGAGAGAACCGTGCCTCAATCAGGTTCCAAATCCTCCAAGCGGACAGGAAGGACAAGGTGGGGACAGAAGATGCCATGGCTCTGGACTCAGATACCAGGCTATGCAGGTGCTACAACCAGGCACGGAGTGCTCAGTACACAGTGCCACCATCAGTTTGTGGACACCTCCACGTACCCATCACAGAGATCTGCCATAAGGAAATAAACCATTTTCATAGTGCACAAACACCTGGTATAATAACTGGCCAACATTCAGAGAATAGGACACTGTAAGGGCCCAGCCCTAGATGGGACATGCAAATGACATCCAATCCTCTAGGCACAGGGATGGTCGTGAAAGAGGGGACAAAAAGACTAAGAGACAGGGGTGGTAGATGTCTATAAGGAAGCAGTGTTTTCTAGATGCAATAGGGCAGGTAAACTTATGAACTCACAACAGTTATGACAGCACCCATAAAGCCTTTGCAAACTCAAGCCAGGAAAAAACATCCCAGCATGAAGAGGACAGGTGGTCATGAAGGAGACAGGTGGACATGAAGGGGAGAGGTGGGCATGAGGGGAGAGGTGGGCATGAGGGGACAGGTGGGCATGAGGGGACAGGTGGGCATGAAGGGGACAGGTGGGCATGAGGGGACAGGTGGGCATGAGGGGACAGGTGGGCATGAAGGGGGCAGGAAGGTATGAAGGGGACAGGTGGGCATGAAGGGGACAGGTGGGCATGAGGGGACAGGTGGGTATGAAGTTCCAGCGGCAGTACAAGAGCTTCTGGCATTTGAAAGCTTTTCAGAGAGGAATAGTTAGGTTTTTTTTTCCTTTTTTTTCCTTTCTTTCTTTCTTTCTTTCTTTCTTTCTTTCTTTCTTTCTTTCTTTCGTTCGTTTTGTTTTGTTTTGTTTTGAGAAAGGGTTTCTCTGTATAGCCCTGGCTGTCCTGGAACTCACTTTGTAGACCAGGCTGGCCTCGAACTCAGAAATCAGCCTGTCTCTGCCTCCCGAGTGCTGGGATTAAAGGCGCGCGCCACCACTCCCAGCTGTTAGTTTTCTCTAAGGGTGTGATCTCCATGCTCCAGTGCAACCCCCTTCAAGAGATTTAGTAAACACAAATTGGACTCACCCGATTAAAAGAAGGATTGAGAGTAAGAGAATGAGAACACAAAGTTGGATAGCAGGGGAAGTTTCAGGGATCTGGGAAACGCTGGAGAAGGGGGAATGAATATAATCAAACACATTGTATCAAATTACCAAAAAGAATTAATAAAAATATTTAAAACTTCACCTTGGATTAAATATTGACTATGATTTCTGGGCTGTTCTAGCATATGTTGAGCAAAAGGAATTTTAAGAAGGAAGAATATAGGCTGTTGGATACAGTTATTTTTGGAAAAGTTGAAAAGGCTTCTATTAGAAGCCCTTCCTAGTAGTGTGACTCTCAGTCCTCATACACTAATATAACATTGCAATTCTGCACACATTCCCCACATTTATATACCCAGCTCTACTCCTTATCCAAGGAAAAGTGGCTTCCCCCAAATTAAAGAAACATGTATTCTGTTGACTTTTAAAGAAAACAAGGGTGGGTAGGTGAGGGTTGAAATGGACTGTAGAAACCATAAGTAATCATGGGAAATTATAGCTGTGTTACAGTAGAAAGGAAAAGGTCAGTTTTCAAACTGGTCTTAGCTAGGAAAAAAAAACAGTTTCCACTAAAGTTTTTTATTTTTTAGGTTCCATTTCTACAAGCCGATTTAAATATATCAGTTAAGAACTTACTCTCTACAGAATTAGAATAAATTAAAATTTAAGAATTGCATTTTTATTGCCCTTAAAATATCACGCAGTAGGGTCAATTGGGAAACCATATAACAACTATTAAAATACAATTCTCTAGGAAATGTGCAGTTAAAGACACATGAAAGCCTGCAGAGAGAATGAATTCGTGAATATTTGCATATTTTAGGCCAGGAAAAAGGGAAAATGTTGTTCTAAAAACGCTGACACATGAATGCTCATCTCTAAAGCTGTAAGCGGGGTTTCAAAAGCTCTCCTAGCTGAACAGGAGGAAGAAAATCATTTCCAAGAACTTCTCCTCGGCGGCTTGAAATTGCCAGCTTGGATGGAACTCTCTACTCTCCACAGAAAATTAAGAGTGGGGGAAACCTCGTGCCTTACTCCTTTATGAAATGAAGCTAAGTTAGCTGGAGCTGTGGTTGTTAGCTCCAAAGAATGGGTTTGAACCGCATAAAGCACAAATGTGCTAATTCCAAACATGTGGACTGACAATTTTTATTTTATCACAATCTCAGGAAAATTATGTGCAATATCCACTCTCTTAAAATAGTCTTTCTTCAATTTGAATATTGTAGCTGGAGCTGAACTGAATAGATTTAATGGTCTAGATGACATCTTCCCACCAGAATGAACAGAAGGTGGACTGCAGTGGGTAAAATTCTCCAGTGCGGAGATTCGCTGACTTCATGACAGGCTGCATCAGCCCTCCCCGTGTGTTCGCCCTGAACAAGTTACACTCCTTAAGCCACCGTGATGTGCTAACTATTCTTAAACTTCCCTCTTTCCAGCTTCTATAACATCAGCATGAAAGACTGTTTAATGTAAAAATGTTTCAGCCATGTAGCTCTGTTCACAATATAATCATCTAATTAAAGAAAAGCCAATAAAATGCTACCCATGCTTGCATTTTTAAGGTGCTTGATCGGAAGCAGAAGGTGTCCCTATTTTCCATCTCCCTGGATGTTCTCATTATCCTAGATGTACCTCATTCCAAAGAAGACAGAAACCGAAGCAGAGAAAACCAGATCACTTGACAATGGTCACACAGAGATGAGTGGCACAGACAGGAATTTTATCAGTTACAACAGCCCACATCTTACACATCTCTCCAGAATTCAGATGTTAGAAACAGGACTAAAACCGTTTCCAAGAATGGTTTCACAGATCCCTTTCTCCAAAGCTGCTGGGGTCTAGCAGAGATGGCTGGGCCAATGTGAGGAGACTGCAAACTCAAGTCTTATAAGCAATGGCTCTGAGTTCCACACCTCTTCGTAGCAGAAAACAAAAGGCACAGATATGGTTCCCTCCCAAGAGCATTAGGGAAGCCACAGCAAGACAAAAAGCCACTTCCTGCCCCTAGAGCTACTACTCTGTCTTGGCACACAATCCACCGGACTCTGGGTTGTCCTGTTTTGTTTGATTTTCAGAAGTGCCCATTACCCTATAATTTTACAGATATTCTATCTTTGTAGAGGAGTGCAGGGTTCAGTGCTACAACAGACTTACCCAGTGGCAGGAAATCAGACACTGTGTTTGGATTAACCTTTGGGATAAGTTCTAGGACTTGTTCTCTATTTTAATCCAATGGCCAAGAGAAAAAATACTCTACTTTTAGGTTATTCCTTGACTTCTGGGTAACATATTTTAAGGTGTTACATTTCTTATTATTGTTTATCTTTTCACATCTACTTTGACAAGGCAAATACTCTTATGGCCTTTCTAACATTTTATGATGGCTACTTAGCACACATGTTTTCCGTGGCTAGCCTATACATATGCAATACAGATGTGTAACTCAAAGTTCATGCAACAGCACTTAGCCTTATTCTGTGATATACAGTGATTTGTGCCATTGTGGACTTTTTGAGACAGGATTTCACTGTACAGCCAGCCCAGTATGGCTTAAACTAGAAATTCTTCTGTATCATCCTTCTGAATGCTGAGACCATTGCTAGGAGCCAGTAGGCCTGGCACTATTTTAAGAGTTAGTTATAGGTCACTATCCTCATGTTATATCCCACTAAGCAGTTTGAAAACATGATCACGATTGT
The DNA here is from genome assembly GCA_902729485.2 of Mus minutoides. Taxonomy (NCBI): domain Eukaryota; kingdom Metazoa; phylum Chordata; class Mammalia; order Rodentia; family Muridae; genus Mus; species Mus minutoides. The sequence continues at coordinate 95,389 of CACVCL010028513.1, forward strand.
TGATGGTATAGGATTAGCATGAGAGAAAAAGGAATGAGGGTGGAGGACATACAAACTTATGTCAATGCTAAGGTCTCAGACAATAAAGGCTTTAAATAAACACACAAAACAATACATAGTTAACAAGCTGTTGAACACAACAGTTAATTTTAATGCCTTAAATGAGTTTACACTGATAGAGTTCTGAAGATACATCTTCAGACCAAATCCTAGGTGCAGCCACATTGTCTTCTCTAATCATGTATTCTTCTTCACTTCTCACTAGTCTGACTTTGAAATAACTGATACCTTTGAAGGTTCCAGATAATCATTTTGCAGAATGTTACTCCATATATGTTACTCCATGGTTTACCAATAGTAGAATAAGGTCACATAAAATTGAGGTGGCCTCCTAGGCTCATATTGAATACTTGGTCCTTGTTTTGTGGAACTGTTTGGGAAAGATTAGGACACATGGTCTTGTTGGAGATGTGCTACAGGGGTTAAACTTTGATGTTTCAAAGCCCACACCATTCCAAGTTAGCTCTCCCTTGCTCTCTTTCTATCTTGTGCTTGTATAAGATCTCAGCCATTGCTGGAGTACCATGCCTGTCTGTCTGCTGCCATGTTTTCTACCATGATGGTCATGGAATCACCCTTTGAAACTTTGAAATCCCATCAAGTGCTTTCTTCTAAGTTGCATTGGTCATGATGTCTTAGCATTGTAATAGAAAAGTGAGCAAGACAAGGATGTTACTCCATATTCTTTGTTTTTCATCTCTAGCATACAGGTGTGTGGATGCAGCTACATATGAGTTGCTACACAGTTCCTTGGTAGAATAAGGTCATGAAGAATGTCACTCTGTGTGGTTGCTTCATGAGAATGAGGCTGTGTATTTTTGACAGAGACCAACGGTTGCACCGTTCTCAGTGTACCATATTAGAAGGAACACAAGGCTAATGTCATACTATAGTCAACATTAACTCAGATTACTTGGTATTATTAATTATAACCACTTACATTTCCATTTTCCACAACCTGGTAGCTATTAAATTTGCAGAGAAATCAGTTAAGACTGATATCTTAAGCCAATATCCTATTTCTTATCATACACTTTCTTTAAATTTTATTTATCCATTCTTATGTGTATTGGTGGTTTCTGTTCACATTTCCTACCACGTAGAATCAGGAAACATCTTGCAGGTGTTATCTCTCCCCTTTGATTGTGTGGGTCTTGGGAATCACTTGGGACACCATCCTGAGTGTCAAAGTGCCTTCACCAGCCACACCCAACTTGTTGGCTCTTGCTTAGTATCTTTTAACAATTTTCTTCAATGATGTTAGCTAAAATTTGTGTGACTCTTTCTACTTATGCAATTTGGAATTATACTATAAGGAAAATTCCTACTTATTTACTCAGTTTTTTACTTTGTGCAAATGAAGACTGCAGGCATTTATCTTATGCTCCTGGGAATAACTCATTACTCTCATTTTGTATTTACTCCTAAATCTGTCCCAGAGAAAGCATGCTTCCTGCCTTACTTTTGAGTTCATCTTGTGATTAGTCAGCTATAGAGTTAGAATCAGTCCTGGTTTACTTCTGTAAATTTCAGACCGTTTTGATATTTTCTTCATATAATTTTTGAACATTTCTTTATTTCTAAGCATCCAATCTTTCCTGATGGTATTTTAAATGGGGAGTTGTAATCAACATACTGACGTACACTGTCTATTGATTGTACATATAAAGCTTCTTGATATGAATTTTATATCCTGTTACCCTGTCCAACTGAAATGCTTAAGAGTGGGTTATTTATTAGCAACTCTAGAGTTTTCTGGTATGCTATTATATTTTATGCAAACAAAAACTTAGCTCTTTATTGCTAGTTCTATGCCTATAATTAATTCTTGTACAATTTCATGTTTAATATATTTAATGTAACATTGAATAGTAATAGAAATAATGGGCACCCTAGTCCCATTACCAGCCCTAACAAAAACACCCCAGGGGTTCCTAAAAAGTGGCTTTTACGGGGCTGGAGCGATCCCAGCAACCACATGGTGGCTCATAACCATCTACAATGTTATCTGATGCCTTCTTCTGGCATGCAGGTATACATGCACTCATACATAAACAAATAAATCTTAAAATAAAAAATGGTTTTTAGAATTATGGTGTGTATGTATAGGGTAATGAAGTATCCCTTTGGTTTCCCACTTAAAAAGTGGCTTCACAATTATAGTGTGTGTATATAAGGGTAATAAAGTATCACTCAATGCATATCTTTTCATTAAAATCTTTTTGGCATATAATTCATAGTTCACAAATAGATAGATACCACTTTATTCACAACCCTATCACCTAAGGGACATGGGTAATTTTACTTGTGAGGAGACTTAAGTTCAACCATATGCACTGATGTGTGTGTATATGTGCGCGCGCGTGTTTGATGTTTTGTCTCAGCTATTATTACATTACATGCAGACACACATTTTTCTTCTATAAATTTTTTTAGAAAAGGAAATTGAGTTTGTTCCAACAGATACCTAGTACTATACATTGTTAGTATATGGCTCCCAGATCCTAACAATGGTGTATGTGTGCTATGCAAATAAAAGCAAGAGGTTAATGCTGAACTGGATGCTTTCCTCAGTCACTTTCCACCTTAGCTTTTGAGACAGGGCCTCTCATTGAACCGAGAGCTCACTCATCCAGCTAAACTCCTTGTCTGACAAGCTATGAGTCCCAGGACAGCTAGAGCTACACAGAGAAACCCTGTTTTGAAAAACCAAAAAAAAAAAAAAGACACCCCCCAAAAAAAGAAAAGCTATAGGAATCTTGCTGTCTGCTTCCCAGCAGCTGGGCTACAGGCATGAGCCACCACTCCTGGCTTTCTGCCCAAGGGGTTGGCAATCTGCAGGTCTCCATGCTTGTATGGCAAGGTGCTTTACCAATTGAGCCATTTCTCCAACTAGCCTTTTGGATTTTTATGTGATCATTTACTGTCTGGCTTATTGATTTTCTACTGTAAAATTTTCAATGTGCTGACAAAAATACTCTTTGGATTACAATTTGAAGTGACACTTCTGTGAATGTTTGTATCACTGCTCTTCAAGGACTTACACATAAAGCCACTCTTTTATGATCCCTCTGCCATTCAAATTAACTTACCTCTAACTTCTAAGTTCTTCTTTATGGCATTTTTAGTTTTCATATCTAGGTTTCTGTTTATTCTTAAAGAGAACTTGTCCTGCTATAAAAAGCTTAGGTCATACTTTGGTCAATTTTGAAAATGTTGCTCCATTATTACTTTGCATTAGTATTTTGGGGTCTGGTGACTATCTAAATATGTGTCCTTTTAAATCCCTTTAATTAAGCTTTTAATGTAGCTCTGAAATGCTTAATTTTTCAGAATCTAAATCTATTAGATTTGAGAGTTGATATAGAGTGTCCTGGGCCCCAACTCAGTAGTTCTTGTCAAATATACTTATATGTCAGAAAAAAATCTATCCCACCCCGATCTCTGTTCTGCAAGCTCTAGATATGCAAATTCTGCTCCTTCTGGGCATGTTTCCCACACTCCTTTATCTATAACTTTTTATTTCTTCATTTCACTTTTACTTCTCTGCCTGTCTTTAATGCCTCTTTCTGAACTTTTATTTGAAAGTATTACCCTTTACCCACCTGGTAATATGCTGCTCATTTATAAAAACACTATTATTGCCTTCCATTTTAGGAATTCAATGACCTCTCTTCCCATTTGTCCATTTTTGTTCTTAACTTCTCAATATTTTTCATTTTTATATTCCCAAATGCTCACAGATAATTTAATTCAGCTTGGAATGTTGCCTTATATTTTTGTCTTCAGGATAACGTAGAGGAGGATGTGTGTTCTTTGTTTTTTCTTAGGCACTGTTACTATGGAAACGTTCATCGTTTCCCTGTTGATTTTCATGGCATCTGGATATTTATGGGAGTAGTTAAGTTTTTAAATTATGTGCATATGTGTGTAGGCTTGTTGCACCTGAGTATAGTGCCTGTGGAGGCCAGAAGGAATCAGACCTCTCAGAGTAGGAGTTACAGGGAACTGTGAGAAGCAGAAGCTGGATGCTGGGAAATAGACTTGGGTCCTCCTAACCACGGAGCCACGTCTCTATCCTGTCTATGGGATTCTAAGCCATTGGGACCCTGTGCTAGCCTAAAGAGTTTTGTTTGGATTGAAAGCGGATGGGTGCTGTGTCCTCCGGTGTTCTGTGCACAGAACATTCCTTTACACTTCTTCCCTATGCACTGCCCTCATTTTACTTCAGCAGTCCATACTGCCAGTTCCCTCTGCTGTCCTGCAAAGTGTATTCCTGTGCTGGTTTGATATGCAGCCTAACAGTAAATGGGTGGAAGGGAATTTGAGGCTGCTTGTTGAAACCTGATGTTTACTTCTCTTTTTGTTTAGGCTTTACCTCCTTTTGAGTTAAGATTGGAGAATCTGTCACTTGGAGGCAGCTAAAAGAACAATGTTCCCCATACAGCTGCTCTAGGTCAGCAGCTCACAACATGCATGTGCTTCACAATTACCCAGTGGGCTCTCAGAGGAGCAGCACCTCATCTTTAACCCTCAGTTACTCTTGATACGTGAGTCAGGAGTAGACGAAGTATCTAACTGCAAGGGTTCTGTCTAGTGTGGAATTCACAGCTGTGCACACCTCCCATCCTAATGCATTCTTGTGGTTTCCTAGGAACAGATGACCCCCGTAAGCAGCAGCAGCAGATCAAATGACCCACCCTCATCTGCTATGAGGGTTCTAGAGAGTGGGTGACAAAGGCCACCAACGCAACCTGCAGAGCAGACAGCAGTCTTGATGATCCTCTCTGGACACTACAGATAGCTACTCTTAAGAACATTTAGAACCTTGATTAAAGCCTTCCGGATCATCCCTGAGAGAGAACCCCATGAATTACTTATCAGAATACGAGCCTTCTGAAAATCACAGTGGGCTATCGTCTAAAGTGCACCCACGCCCTTTCTTTCCCCAGGATGGAGGGAAATCTTGGAAATTTTCTGTGTAGTATTCTAAATCTCATCAGCTGATTCTCTGTTTTAGCTAACCGGCCAACTGATTTTGATGCTAATACCCCCAAAGAGCTATCACGTACAAATATCTGAAAAATATGC